>JANHZU010003071.1:68002-82141 GCA_032468055.1 Acrochordus granulatus | reverse complement strand
CAGCAGCAGCAGCACCTCCTCCGCCTCCCTGGGTCACCTCCCCAGTCCTCAGCCCCCTGACCCAATGCATTTTAGATTGGGCTGGATTAGAGCTGTGCTGAAAGCCAGGCATTCCCTTGGCTGTTTCCTCTAGGGCACTGTGTCCAAATAGGAAAGAAAAGGTCTGCTGGTTTTTATTATGAAGATTTACAGCCAGGAGTTATTTTCCATGGCAATCCTCTCCGAGGCATTTATGAGCTTCAATTACAAAGCATTGGTGGTACCCAGGAAAACAACAGGCTGGAGACCAAATTCCTGGAGTGTATCGCTCAGAGAAGCAAACGCCATTGATAATGAATACCACTGTTCATTAAGGGAAAATACAAAAGCAAATAAACAAACCAGCAAGGAGTTATGCTGCCTCTGCCCTCCATCCTCTCTCTGCAAATCACATTCCTGAAAAAGAACATTGCCGAGCTGGCTAGGAGAAATGCTCTTAAAGCATTTCATGATCTAAAAGGCTTGGGAGTACAGGTAGTTGAGTGCCTGAGCAAAATAATAATAATAATTGTTATAATCGGCACTCTGGGTGCCATACTAAAAAATCTTGGACAGCATTTAGAAAATCTGCGCATTGACAAAATTGCCATCTGTCAATTGCAAAAGGCAGCCCTGCTTGATTCTGCACATAGACCATGCTGATGCATGACAACATCCCAGGTTCCTGGGAAAAATTTGACGCATATGAAGGCCAACACCATGGGGGAGATCCATTTTGTCCATGCTGGAATTGCTGTGGGGAAGGGAAAAAGTTTTTGGAACAGAAAAAGGATTTAAAGTGAATTGGCTTTGGGTTGTTGTTGTTGTTTTTTTTACTATATGGATCCAAAATTGTTCAGTAGGCAAAGGATGAGATTCCTGAAAGTCAAGACCTTCCCATCCACAAGAATTAAACCAGCAGCTCCTGAAGAACAAGACAGAAGAAACCAGCAAGCCTACTTTTGACCACAGGCAATGGCTGAACACCTGCTGGACCTGCAGAAAATCCATGGGATGGTTCAATCATTTTTGGCAGCATTTCTTTGGCGGGGTGTGAAAAAAAAGGAGAGCCAGGATGAAAATATAATTTAATTATAATGGTTCATATATCTCAACAGGTTGATCCTGGCTGACCATGCCTGGGCTAGGAAGCTGAGTAGGGTTGGCCTTCTAGGACTTGGATGGAAAACTTCCAGGGAATTGGGCTGTAGGCCAAGGCGGGAAGTGGAAAAATTTCCTGTTCCTGAAGAAAGGAACAGAAAGAGAATAGAAAGAAGAATAGAAATAGAAATTCCTGTTGGACAGGGCAGAAAGCCCTTCCTTGTTCTTCCTGAGAAAACTAAACCGGGTGTCTTTAAGGTCACTGGGAATCCAGCATAGCATAGTTTATTGTTACATTTTAAATAAGTTAAATTAACTGAATGGAGCAAAATAATTAGTCTCCGTACATTAATACTTTCCCTTTTCTCTCTCATTAAAAATGACAATTCA
This sequence comes from Acrochordus granulatus, assembly GCA_032468055.1. NCBI lineage: Eukaryota > Metazoa > Chordata > Lepidosauria > Squamata > Acrochordidae > Acrochordus > Acrochordus granulatus. The sequence continues at coordinate 80,632 of JANHZU010003071.1, read as the reverse complement.
GCAGCTGTTGTCATTTTAGAGGAACTCTAGTGGCTCCTCTAACTGTGGTTGGAGGTCCCCATTTGGCATCTCCAAGGCAAGCTGAAGAGCAAAGAGGAAGAGAAATGGGCTCAGTGGTGCCTCTTTAGAAGGAAACATCAGCACTGGCCTTGATGAGCTTGTCAACGGGGCACCCCAGCCAAGCAGACAGATGATGGGGCAACCTGGGAGGAAAGCAGAGTGGGCAGGATCCATCAGGCTTCACACCTGACCTCATTTTCCAGAGACTCCCCTGCTGCTCAGCAAAAGCTTTAAGGACCCTCCCTTGTGAACTAAGCTGTTTTTGTTATAGGTACAGAAGCTGTATGTGTTCAGACAATCAGCCTATTGTAGAGCCCAAGAATTAGATGTGATACTGTCAGGCTTGGGCTTAATGTATTAGCGTAATGCACGGGGGGGGGGGTGTGCTGTTTTGTTTGATTTGTATGGTCTTTCAGGGCATTTTAATCTGTGTGGTTTTTTAGTATGCCTTTTTGGTTTTGTACGCTCCCCAGAATCCACTGGAGAAAGGTGATGGTAATAAAATTGAAATACTACCACTACTAGTATTATCATATACTCTCTCTCTATCTCTCTCTCAGTTTATATAGTATGTCTTTCTCTCCACCTGTTCAAATCAATGGCTTTTTAGAAGCCATCTCTTCACCACCTTGAAGGTTGAGCTACCATTTCATATTAACATGATGGTTCCACTTGGCCTACCTTCTTCTTCATCACTTACCACCCTTTACACTTTGGGCTTAACCCACAGAGACTTTATGGCTGAAACCAGTCACATTCTAAGTCAGGCCTATTCCTCCACAGAGGGCCACCCTTTCGACTCTGCTGGGGAAAGGGTCTTCCGATGCAGCTCTGGCCTGTTGGGTCCAGCTAGTGATGGTTTCTGGTCCCAGCTAGAGGAAGTGCCTCATCTTATCTACCTTCTCCTCTGACCCTTGGGGGGCCCCAAGTCCCTTGCATGTTCACCTTATGTGAAGGTGTGGTGGGCTTGATTTCTGTTTGCCACTGAACTTGTGGCAGGTGAAATAAAACAGCAATGTGACCAACTTCCCCTAAAGAGGAGAAAAGGCAAGCCAATTCCCATTTGGTGAAATAATGCATGGCTATAGCTCTTTTGGCAAATCAAGATATTCTTGTCCCAATGCAATATTAATGATGCTGGTTGCAGCCATTTGTAGTCTGGTCATCACTGAAGCAGCTGTTCCCATTTACATGTTGGTTTCCCTGAGTCTATTATTAAGGTGATATTTTATTGTGAATCCCACCAGCTCAGGGGTTGCTTGCCTAACGCACAGCATGAACATTTCTCCATTTTATAACTAATCATTCTTTTCTGGTCTTGGCAGGCTCTGCGGCCACCAAGCACAGAGGATGCAAACATTCCAGTGCAAAAGTGTGCATGTGTCCATTAGGAATGAAAAATAAAATTCTTGAAACGTTACCAGGCTGGGCTTCTGCTGGCCACATTTGTGTTTAAAAATCAATCCAGCTGAAGTGTAGTTATCATAAATTGACAGTGCTTCAGGACTGATTTCAATGCATCCATCCAGTCCAATATTTATACTAGGAGAATAAAGACTGGAAAGGTTTGAAAACATAAACTAGATTAAAGCTGTGCCAAGGGAGCCTGGATTTAGCAAAGGGGATGGAAGAAAGTATCCAGGCAGAGAGAACAAACCAGGAAAGAGGGATGCTGAACCTCATCCACTTTAGGAAGAAAATGCAGATGAATTTCATAAGCAGAGCAGAAGAAGATCTGCCTCTGTTACATCTACAGGTGAAATTCATCCTTTACTACTTTCAGGATGTTTATTCTATCCCCTCCTCTCCACACCTTTGGGGTTCTTAATTTTGATTTATGACATCTAGGTAAAAAGCTTGTTGAGTTGGGCACCTCAACCTCCTAAGCTGAAAGGACTGGATTTGTTCCTTGGCCAAGAGACCTGCTTGTCTCCTCCTGTCCAGCAGCCACTTGGAACACTTGGCATCCCCATTTTGGCTCATTGAGGGGAGCTTCATCCCAACTCTGAGCGCTCACTCAGCTGGACTTTAATGTTTCCATGATCACACCCAAAATTCATGTTCATCATCTTAAGCCATGACGTAGCTTGCTTGCCTTAGTTTAGTTCACTGTTTGAATTCATCCAGTGTGGTTCATACCATAATTTAAGGCATAATTATTGGGGAAATTTAGTTCAAAGAAGCATCAGGTGAAAACTAAGCCATCGCTCAAGCTTTGACTGGCTTTATACTGCAGTGTCTATATGATGCTCCTCGATGTCAGATGATGAGGTCGTTGTGGAGTCTGGAGCTCACTTAACTACTTGGGGATGTCAGGTAAGGGTCTGAGCTTCCTGAATGGTGGCATCATCTGAAGGAAAGGCTAAGTGACAGCAAGTCACACCCATGACTGGCTCTAATAAGGACTTTGCCATACTATCTCAGATGCTGTCCAGTGGGATATACTTTGTTCTTCAAAGAACAGATCAATCCTATACCAAGAACAGCTACAAGTACTGAATGTTATGCAAATCAGGAACATTTGCATATTTTGCATAATTTATTCTATGTGTTCTTGTTGATGTTTTATTTGTCTGGTTATTTATTTAGATCTAGATTTATATCTTGCTTTTCAGCTACATTCAGTTGTTTGTAATAAATATTGAAATAGCAGCAGTATAAGATATGCATTAAAATAAGTTTGACATAAAAATTATAGAAAACTAGCATCCAAACAAAGCAGATCAACAAGAACTAAAGTATTTCCTTCTGGTTCTGGAAGAAGGTTCATGTGACAACAGATGATATATTCTTCAGGATAAAGGTGCAGAAATTCAGAGTTGGAAAGCCACCAGGGAAAAGGATCCATTTCGACCGTTAAAAAGGATGAAGATGAGAAACTAAAGGTCCCCAATCATTCAGCTTTCGACAGACATTCAGAATATGTAGCTCTAGTTCACTATTTTTGATCCACAAGAGAAGCTGCTACCTGCAAGCAATGCTTTGTTCTTGTTTTCTTAACAGGGAGAATCTTGTTCGACTAACTCCTCCTTTGGGAAGGCAGATTTGTCACCATTTGGATGAGGAGTGGCTGCGCATCTTGGTGTGGTCCCCAAGGGAGCTGGAATCCCCAACCTTTGTACCTCTGGCTTTCTCTTCCAAGGCAAAGCACTACACAGTGCAAAGATGCAAAAACATTGCAGCTTTCCATGATCGCATTGCAAGGAGCCCCAACTAATACCGAGCATCTGCCACTGGAAATGGTTTAATGGATTTACTTTCATGTCTGTAATTCAGCGTTAATCTACATGAGACGTTTAATGCACGAACTTCAACTGATTTTAGTGCATTTTCTGAATAATGTTTTAAACTACAGGTTTTTCTTTAAAGATTTGGACACATTGTTTATCAGGCACTCGGAAGGCAGACAAGGTGACAGAATGGATTCTTTTGCTTAGGCTGAGAAGTAAAACTGAGACTTTACTTTTAATTTCTGTCCTTTTTTTGATGCAATTTAAGTTGAAAAAAATGAAAGACGGGAGAAGCCAGTTGATAAAAGATTTGAACAGGACTGCCAAATGGTGTGAATCACAGAGATCTGGTTCAGATGAAATGCTCATGGCTTTGTGTCGTAGGAAAACACTTGTAAAATGGAAAGGCAAATTATGACTGCAATTATTTACAAGTGGAGTACAGATTTCAGCCATTGACTGGATTTGAATCCCACCTTGGGTCAAGAAACTCACTGATGCCTTTGAGTTAGTCAAGATTTGCTAATACCGTCTCTCTCTTAGGATACCTTTTGTGGAGATAAAAGGAGAAGAGCTCCCCCTCCCTGCCTTTGTGTCACTTGAAATTCCTAGAGAACAGACAAGTATATAAATAAATTGATTTGCTATGCCTGGAGCATGATTGCAGAAACGAGGAAGCCCATCTATGGGCATTAGAGACTTTGTGTCACCCTATGGCCAGAATGAGAGTGAGTCAATAAGAATGTAAATATGGCCTATTGTGGATTTACTGGAAAACCATGATAAGGATTGGCACGGAGAGGAAGAGAAGCAGTTAGCAATGGCTGTGTCTCTGAGGGACAATGGAGATAAGCTACACAATAGAAAATGCTTCCTAGCTGGTGAACCACCAAGAAGAATGGTGTGTGGTCTGTGCCTTCTTGGAAACATCTTCCTAGCTGCTGTGGGGAAAAAGTCTTATGAAACTGAAGGTGGTCTTATGTTCTTATGAAAACACACAACACCCATATATGTGTGATCATATATGTGTATTTTGTAAGGCTGAGCCTTTCTTCCCAGAATCAAAAAAGAGAAGGAAAGTGCGTATAGAGGATTTCTTGAACCTTCAAAATGCCCCAGTAAAAGAGAGTCTTCCACATGTATCACGTACAGTGCACAGGCATGGTTGCAGTAAGTGTTTTTCAAACATTTAAGATAGATCTGTGTGCTTCCCCCAGCCTCAAATGCCAGTACTGGCAACTGAGATTGGGAGGGAGGGGCTCCTCTAAGGCTGCCAACCTGCTGATGTTGACAGCATGTTTCAACTGGGTGTTTCTTTGCTGAGATGTCCCCTGCTACAAATATACTGTGGCAGCCACATGCCTGCAGGACACTGTGTGGCACTATTCCAAGCTAAAACTGAGAGCTGGTCAAGGTGGTTCCATCTTCCTTCCCGTCTCTAGGGATGCTGCCTTTCCAACATGGGGTGACAAGTTGAGACCTTGGTGCCAGCAGCTTGCAGTGTCAAAAGTTGAGTTAAAGGTTGCCAAAAGAATCAAGCCTTTCCATGAGAATGTAACAAATAATCATGAAATCATTTCCCCATTTGTTCTGGATCAGCAACCCTCTCCTTCTGAAGAAGAGATTATCGCAACTTAGAGCATGTCCAGAAAAAAAGGATGGATTTCATAATCAAAGTTTGCTTTTGTTGTTACAGTTTGACTTTTGCAAAAAGAAAGACTTAAATAAACCCAGATCTTATTTCCCCAGTGTTGGTCTCTATACACATACACATTCAGTGGTTTGCGTGCATTGTGCAATCTTATAGACAAGAAGGTCATCAAAGGTTTGAAAATAGCTGGAAGGGTCAAAATGAAATTTGGAATGCTTTTGCTATGATGGTGCATTTGATTCAACCCCGAATGACGGTCTGGTTGCTAAGAGTGACTGCACATCCCAGGCAAGCAGGGTTTGTCCAGGAAAAAGGGTTTGTCCTGGAATTTGCAGTTAGCAGGACCAACTGTTTTCTCTTCATCCCGCTGGGGAATAATTCACAGAACCAGGTTGTGATATAGAAACATACTTAAAAGCTTTATGTTCTTCATTCTTTGTGCTCCTACTGGATGATAAGGGAAGAAAATAAAAAGTGAGATTTAATCTTTTTTTTTAAATTAAACAACAAAATAGACACTTGAAGATGTCAAATCTGCAGTAAAGAATGGCTGAAAAGGTACCACACATCTAAAATGTCCACGTCCATTTTAATTCACATCATTACAAGGACTAAGTTCCTCACAACTGTTCTCTTTCCATAGTTATTTTTCTCAAAGATCGTGTTTTCTTCAGTAGCTAATTAATACATTAAGTGGCAAAATGGGAGTGAAGATTGTGATTTAAACAATAAGGAACCAACAAACACAAAACCGCCCACCTTAATTCACCCTTTCTAATAGTTTTTTCCCCTGAGCCATCATACAGCTAAATGCTTGATCTATGCTATATGCTACACGATAGATCACAAGGGCAAATAATTGCAGTTTAACCTGTCTGTGCCTGCATGCTTATTTGAATTCTATACTTATAATATGCATACCTACTTATTTTAATTTTATACTTATAATATTCCTTCTACTGGCTGTGTTCCTACTGTTGTATACCTAACTAATTATTTGCCTACATTACCATCTTATTCTGTTTGGCAAATATACTGAGAGCTGCTGTACCAAGTCAGATCCCTTGCATGTCTAACCATGCTTGGCCAATGACAGTATCTGTATCCGTAGTTGGTGCTATTTACATTTACAAATGTTTTTCTCTGGCAAGAGAAAAAATTGGTGGGCCACCAATTTCTTTTTTCTTTTTCACCCAACACTTCCAGGCAACAAAACTCAGTCTTGGGACCTGAACTTGCACAGAGCTCAGAGCCTCCCTAAATAGAAAGGTGTATACACACACTCTTCAGAGAAGCAATACGGCAACTAAACAATGCAGGATCCAGTTGGAAAAAGAAAGGACCTGGATTCCTTCTGAAATCCACTATGATTTCCTTGGTTATTTTATTCCATTTAGACATTTCTCCTAATTTCACCCCATGAAAACCTGATGGCTACATCCTCCCAGCCACTGTAATAGGATCAGTGACAAGAACCATTAGTCATACAGTTTGTCCTTCACTTTTATTGGCCTGAAAAACTGAATGGGCTGATTTGCAGAAAAAATAGTCTCTCCCATTCTTTCTTTTGCAAGCTGCTTCCAGGAGGGGCTTCTGGGTCCAGACCTAGATTTCTGTGGGGCATTCCAAACAACCCTGGATAAATGTTCTCTCTGCCTGATTGCCAGAGTTAGTGCTACAGAAGCAGATGTCTTATCGTAAGCTCTGTACACAACAAAACTCCCCAGCTGGGCATCTGAAACCTTTGTCATCAGGACAAGATCGATATTAGAGCTTTACAGGTGACCCCTTCTGATGGAGAAGGATCACCATTGGTATGCAAGTCAGGCCGATGCCTGGTTTTAAATTCACCTGCAGAAAATAAGAAAAAGAAAGAGGAAGGAAGGAAACATCCCCTCTTAAAACGGCCATATTTGGACCCATCCAATACAGACGGATTTTATACAGCCTCCAGGCTTCCCTTTTTAGGAAAGCTTCAGAGGGCCTGAGAAGACTTTCTGGATCCTTTAAAGTGGATTTCAGACCAGTTCAGAAGTGGCATTAGTTTCACTTGTTGATGACCTCTGATTCTGTACATGGGCTGTGTGATTGTCCTCACTCTTGATTTCTCAACAGTTTTAATACCATTGTTTGTGATATCCCTTGGGACCACCTATGGGAATTAGGAGTAGCAGTGGTTCTCCTCCTTTCTCTGTGGCCAATCCCAGTTGGTGATGGCAGGAGGAGGGAGATTAACCAGTGGCCCCTGATGTGTCTGGTATTATAGAACTTCATGGTCTCCCCCCTCCGCATGAGGCAGCTGGGGGAGGTTATCTGTCAGTCTGAGGTTAGGTCTTATCAGGTATATTCTGACCCCATCCTGACCAAGTGATGCTCTTGCGTCTTGCCCTAGTTTTGGGAAGCTGTGGTGATCTGGTGGAGAGGAACAAACTCCATTTCAATCCCAGCAAGACCAAATGGCTTTGTCCATTTGGAGAAGGAAGCCTGGCAGGGCACTTCCTTATTCAGGACCAGTTCATAATTGGTGCATTTTCCTGAACTCACAGCTCCTGAAGGTCTTCTTGTGTACCAGTTGAGCCCATTCATGGACTGGAAAGCCTTCCAGGCACTCAGTCATGCGCTGCTCTCTTTGCTTGAGGACTATTGCAGTGCACTCAATGTGGGACTGCCTTGAAGCTGCAACTGGTTTAGAACGCAGTAGCACAGGCTGCTATGGGCAGTCTATGGTATGCCCATGTAACATTCGGTATCTGCCCTGTGAGCCACACTGGCTACCATTTAATTTTCTTTCAATATTTACTATGTTTTGGTCCAAATGTTGTTATTCATTTGTTTTAATACTGATTAGAGGCACTATGGAGTTGGGCAGCCATACAGATGAGAGAGACAGACAGATACCTACATACATAAATGGAAATGGATGAAAGAGCATCTTGTAGGATGGAGGGACCCAGGCCTAGAACAGTGGGGAGACAGGCAGAGACCCAGAGCTGCGCTCTTTTTATAAACTCTTGAGAGTCCACGCAACAACATGATCCAGTGGAGATATTCCAGTGATTTCTGGGCTGTTCTCCTGTGTTTTTCTCAGTGTGATTTATAGCTAGCCTTTTCTTGACATCCAACACAATTAAAGCTACAGTCTGTCCAGATGTGCCAGCAAAATGCTATTAGTATTTATTGTGATGGGTGGGGGGAGAGACAGAGAACGCTGAACACGCTAATGATTCAGAGGGGTTAGAAGGCTCCCCCTGACTCTCTTCAGATAATTTCTTACTGAAAAACAGTCTGTAACTCTTTTCTTAAAAATAAAATAAAAAAGTCCCTATATTGATCTTTCCCCAACTCTTTGGTTCTAATAATATACTTGCTTTCGACCCTTTTCTATCTGTTGCACCTCTTCTCTGCTGGATGGTTTTACCTGCAGAGCTCCAGGCGAAAATCTAGGTTTGTTAAACAAGCATGTTCAGAAGCAGTGGTAAAATCTCTATAGATTTATTTTAGCAACAGGAAGAAAGGAAAAACCTGCTGATGTTTTGGGTTTCTCTCTCTCTCTCTCTCTTCCCCGCACCCCCCAAAGAAGAAAGAGCTGCACGACTGGAGTTTTCATTTAAATAAAGAACAGAATCGCATTACACTCCATTGATTGCAATTTTTTTTCTGACTGTTGTGACATTTTCACGAAGGCTAATTTATTCAAGCATGGAAATCTTTAAAAACTTAATTAAGTTATTTCTGAGATTTTTCATGCCTTTATTGTTTTGAGTTCACATTTAAACTTTAATTTCAGTTAATAGTAAGAAAAATAGAAGAAAGAACATTACCCTCCTTTTTTCTTACTCAAGGGAACTTCCCCTCTGGTGCATCTGCCCTCCTCTTCTCTTGGGGCTCCACACCAGGAGACAAGAGACAGGGCCCAGGAGGAGGCCCCGACACCTGACCTGGTCCTCAGCTTCAGAAGGCAAGCGGGCCCCTCCAGGGTGGGCTCCTACCCCAAGTTCTGCATCCAGTGCTGGTCAACCAAGGGCTTCCAAGAAATGTCAAGAAAACTAACCAGGAGTCCCCTGGCTAGCTTGTAGAAAAAGCAAACAAAGACACATACAGAATAAAACCATAAACATAAATACAGCAAAACAACAGGAAGTGGAACCATAAAATGTATGGTTATACATTTATAAAACCAGCAACTCAAAGAAAAATCAATAGAACACAGCTCATATGGCATCACCGAAGTTATCTAACCCGGAAAGGGTTGAGGTCACTCATGGGAGAACAGCAGGGATGGGCAGAATGCAAGCCCTCGAGCGTCTTCTCCAGGGCCACATGCACAGCAAGCCAGCACTGAGTCCATAAAGCTTCTGAGTCAGAGTTTCCCCAGGGCTGACCCACTCTGGCTTGGACCCCTCTTGAATTGTGCTAAAGTAACTCCCAAACTTCCTGGCTGCAGATTTAGGACAAGCAACAAAATCTCTTTGCTGAATGCCAGTTATTTTTAAGCCCCCCTTCTTTCATAAGGGTTGAATGTCAGGGAGGGTTTCTGCATCTGTGCTACGGATAATTAGTTGGTGAAATGGCTGTCACAAAACATACAGTATGTCTTAACCTGTCCAGCCTTTTGATTTGGGCAGGCTGTAAAAAACATAAATAAAATCCACGGTGCCTGCAGGCTGAGATGGCTTTGAAATGGAGCAGACATCTTTGTTCAGCAGCCGAACAACGCTTCTGATATCTTGCTTCCCTGACTCTTGGCTTCCAAGAGGCACCTGGTCAGCCAGCCCTGGACACAGGCAGCTGTGTGAAATGGACAGCTGGACCAGTGCAGCCTGGATTACACAGGGTCCTCACCTATCTGACCAGGAAGCAGCTGAGATATCGGCCAGTTAGAGAGGCAGTGTGTCACTGAGAAAAAATACTGGTGTGAACCTTGGTAGTCGTCTCATTCAGGAGAGAGAGGCAAGAGGGCTGAACTCTCCCAGGGCAGCCTGGTTTAAGGGACACTGGAAAGAAAAACACCGATCGCGCCTTCCCCCAAACCTCCTTCAATGCCCACCCTTGGTTGCACATTGCACTGACTTCCCCCAGGCCCACTGAAAGAGACAATCCGCATTCCTGCCACAGTTGTGTGTATTGCTTTTAAGTCATTAGTCTCTGCCTCATACAAGTGAGTCAAGAGGTTTAATAAGAGGAATTTATGGCCCGTCTCCTCTATTCAAGACAATAAACCGTGGTGGTGTTGAATGCTTTGAGCCAATGGACACTACTTTCATTTCAGCTTTCTCCGTTCTTGTTGCCTTCTCTCCAGCTGGTCTTCCTGGATTTATTACCAGATAAAACTGGCTCATCTCAACTGGCTAAGGAGAAGTAGGATGCCTTATGCTCCCAGATTGCAACCAGTCCCTCCAGAATGCATTCATGGACAAGCAAGTGACAAGTCCCAGCTGGGCTTGAAATCATATCACAAGGAAAGGCTGCTGAACATTTAGCCACTGCAGTGTAGTAGCTTAGTGGTATGTTGATGTGCTATGCAGTTCCATCTAAGCAGTGCAAGCAAAATAGTAAAACCTTTCCACATCATGGATATCCTTTTATTCCAGTAGCTTCCCAACCAGAAATGGCTGCGAATTCCCCTGAGTTTAAATCTGTGGATGCCAAAAGTAACATCAACCTTGCTAAATAGCTGCTTCTAAGGGCTAGGGAAAGGGAACATTTCCTCCAGCTCAGAATGTCTTGAACCAGGTCTATATAGTGTTGATCTTCAACTCTAAGTCTGGTCCAGACCTGGTCTTGGACTCCACCAAGGGATTTCAGAGGGCCAGATGTCAAGTACTGATGCCAGGTGTGGCTGAAAGAGCAGCTGCTCCCTCCATGCCAATCATCTTGCTTGGCAAGATCCACTTTTTCCCTTCTGCACCTGAAGAGGTTCTTCAACAAACCCTGTCAAGCCTTACTCATCAGAACTAGTCTTGCCTTGGAGGTGCCCATGTACCAGTAAATGGACCACTTCTGACTCAAAGTCTGACTTCTGTTGTGATGGCCTTCCCACCTTACAGGTTCTGTGATTTTTTTGTAGAGGATGCTAGTGACTGGATTTGGGATCATCTCCAGTCACTACCCTAAACTGGGACTCTTCCAATGAAGTATCTGGCTACAGCAGTGACATCTGTCACCCATTTCACCCCATCCTGACCATCAGGTTTTTTTCCTCACGTTTTGTCCATTGATTCCTGGCTGAGGGAAGAAAACCAACCAATTAAAGCATTCAGGATGGCTCTCAGAAGGAAGATGCATCTACCTTCTTTCCACATTCTCTCTTCACGCCCCTCCGCACCGAAATCCAGAATCTCTGCCAGTGTTTATATTCTTTAGCCTAGAGCTGTGCTCTGCATATGGAAAATGTTTGCTCTGAATATTGTCCATTAATGTTTTCATCTGTGTTTAGTGTCAGGAGTTTTCAATTACTGGCCTTGCAAAGTGAAAATCTTTGCTTTCATGCGTCCTTTGCTTTCACTTGCAGATACCCGTCAGAGTAAATGATAGGATCTGCACTTTGCCCAGAGGGAACAAGGGAAGAAACTTCATCTGAATTTGTAAAATACGTGGTTAGTGCTTTGGCTGCAGACCCTGGGCTGGGTGTGTGTGCGTGCATGGGGTGAAGGCTAAGTTAAGTTGTGTACTTCAGAAGATCCAAGGCAGAGAATTACAAAGGTAGATACTGATATTGATATCACTTTCTACACAGACTCCATAACTAATTAAACCATGAAAAGTCACATTGTCACAAGATGTCAAAAGGACAAATGGTTCAAATTCCCAGAGCATGAAGTAAGGTTGGGCAGTAGGATGTGTGGTAAGAGCTGTAGAGAGTTTCCATGTACAGAGGCATTCTACCTTTCAATGCCAAATGCTGGGAAGCAGCCGAAGAAGTAAGTGACAGTATTGCAATGTCATTGTGGGTTTCCTGTTTTATAGCCTTCTTGTGTGTTTGCTACATTTTTCTGTAATTTGCTTTATTATAATGTGCCCAAAGAACCTGGATTATTGAGTAGAGTAAATAATAGTTAGAAAAATGAGCAAGAATTTTTCTTCATTAAGGGCCTTTTGAAGGGCATCTGGATGCTTCCTCTTGGGAGACAAGAAAGGGACTTTTGTCTTATCAGCACAATCCCTCTTACTTTCTGAGAGAATAACAGCCCCTGAGATTCACAGTGTGCGTTGCAAATCATTAGAATACCAACAACCACAATAGCAAGATTTAGAAGTTCCTTTGGAGCCAGGGGTTCTATGCCACTTTTTCACCCAAGCCAGGATTTGGGCTTCCTGGATGCAGTATCTGCAATCTTCTGCTGTGGTCATCTGGTTTCCCTTTTTCTTCAACCATGTTTTCTGTCCCTTTTTGTCCTTATTCTCCTGTTATGTAGTAGAAAGCCTTGACAATAAATTTTCATTGTTTAATTAATTATGGAGCCTATATCTATACCTATGTAGATATAGGCTCCATAATTAATGAATATAGATTATCAATACCTACATGTAGTCTGGGAAAAGATATTTAAATGCAGTTATGTGTCTATATCAACAAAGATCACCCAAGGCATGATATTCCCTGAGACGTTCTATGGACCTGTAAAGAACTATACTGCCTCTCCCACCCCTGAAAAAGGAGGTAGAGGCAGAATAACCAAAAACCAAATC
>JANHZU010003071.1:46931-59211 GCA_032468055.1 Acrochordus granulatus | reverse complement strand
ACTTCCTGGGTTTTTCTAATTCTTGCTTCCCAAGGGATTTTTAGCAAAGCAAATGATGGATTTTGTTTTTATTTATTCCTTTCTGCACCTTCTATAGTCTTTTGTTACACTACCTGGAGGCCTTTGTGCTTTTGGCTTTTGTATGAGCATCTTCTTGGCAAAAGCACAATACAGGAAACCTAAGTCTTTCTCAACCTTGTATTCAGAAATATAATTGTTTTTTGATATTAATTTGCTCAAGTGAATCTTTACAAAATGCCTTTAGATTCCTGTTGACTAATATGACAGATTTTATGCAACATTATAATTAGGAATGGAATACTGAGCCTTGACTTCAGACAATGAAGCATAAATAGTGGTTCTTTTTCATGGGAAATTGCAAGCCAGGATTCAACCTCAGGTTTGCAACAGGCTCTGCCCTTGAACCATGGCTGACAGCACTGCAGCTGATTCATTATCTTGCTGCCCTGTCCTTAAAGTGATCTCCATCCATAATTACTCATGAAAAACCCTATTACGGACAGTGGAAGCTCCCTGGCCTCCTGTATGGGTGAGTAGGGCTTAAGAGGATAGAGTTAATGCTACACTTCACACAACTTCCCTGTTGCAATTCATGCATACAGAAATTCCCCGTTGTAGAGGAAGCCAGGTCTCCTGTCTGACAATAACATCATTTCTAGTTGGATGGCAAACTATAAAGGCACCTAAATTATGTTTCACGATGGGACACCAGGTTTATGTCTCATTATGAAAAGCACGATGCATCTCTGTGTAGAATATCTGACAGCCTCTTTGTTTTATTATTAACAGGCAGTGTTCAAGGCAATAAAGACAATAGAACATAAATGTAGCATTGTGTTGTTTCCATGTAGGACAGGAGGCAGGGGCCTTGGCATAATGTGAAATTAGCTGGCATCCAAGTGCCGTTTTTTTTGGCCAGATTCTGCACCTGGGCAAAGGCTTTCCTATCAGGAACCATCATGTTCAGAACCTGCTTGTGTCTTCCTGGCTTTTTTCTTGCCTCCCAGTTCCTTTCTCACTGAGAAGGGTTTGGTTATTTAATTCTATACTGGGAAAATGAAATTTCCATCTTCAAAGGCAACATACATTGAAGGCAGGGACCACCAATGGTTGCAAGCCAACCATGGCCATGTCCTGCTTTGCTTGTGAGTATCTGGAGGCATCAATCTTGGTACATTCAGAAACAGCCTACTGACACCAACTCAGCTGATCCAAACCTCCAGGAGCAAGAATCATGAGGGATTGACTCTCCGAGAACAACTCTCCCTTTTTCATTTTCCAACTAAAGAAGCAGCCCATCTCCCTCTGACTTTGCCAAGAACATACTCATCCCCAATAAGCCAGTATAATAATTGCCCCATTCCAGGCAGAGGGCCAAACCTCAGATTGTGCAAAGAAGATGTGGCAGGATTGGGATTTCAGCTATTGACCAGATTTGCTTCCTCTGACTGTTCTGAGCCAAAGGGTCCTGGAAACTTGACCCTGGGGCTGACAAGGCAGTCCTCAGCACCTGCACAGCTCTGGAGTGATTGGGGTCTTAGAGATCCCTGCTAGCCGAGACAGGGCTGGATTGCTCCCTTGTAGGCTTCAGGTGCACCTAATCCCAGTATTCCAAGATAAATATTTGTATACAACATAAGGTTGCCAAGGGTTCTCATCTATCTAGGTAGCATATAACTGAATAGATATAAAGGATATGGTGGACTGAAAATACAGCATGATCCATAGGTATTTGCATGATGCTCAAAAACTCCCAAGTTAATTCAATGAATATGTGCAGTGTACCTATTTCACCATTCATAAATGCATTATCAAAATAACACCAGAAAGCAAATTGTTCCTTCTGATTCAGCTGTTTTATTTTCTAAGTTTTGCATAGGGTGAATTTTTCTTGACAGCAACACTTTCTTGCAGGCCATGGAGATTCTCTCAGCTGTCCTCCATGACATATCCAACTTTGGGGAGGCTATTGCAGGGGACAGCAAATGGACAGATGCTTTTGGGGTATCTGAGTGCAGATATTGTATACCAAGCACCCCAGCCTTCTCTGTTCGTTGCCCTTGTGCCAGAGGATGCTGCTGGCCTGCCCCTTTCCCTCCTCCCCACTGCTGTGCCTGCAGCTCCTGCCTGCAATGGATGGATGGCCAGGGAGGTCTTCTCTTTGCCTTTCAGAGTCGTTGACATCTTTGGCAGATAATGGGATGCAGGCATGTGAGTGCAGGAGCAGGTGCATGCTAATGAGGAGATCAATTTTAATTATGATTTTAATTAAACACCCAATCCAGTAGGAAATATGATAAGCAGGCAAGAAAGACCAAATTTATAAGGAGAAGAAGGGAAGTGTACTCCTGGGGGGAAGGTGGGCTAGGAGAGATTAAAGAGCAACAGAAGAGGCTGAAAAATGAGATGTTGAACAGGAGTGGGAAAGAGGGCTTTGGAAACTGGGAGGGACTTTGGCAAGGGGGTTTTGAGAGAAAGAGCGATGGAGCAGAAAACCATCTTCATGGCAATCAGAAAAGCTGGAAGTGCAGCAGGCAGGACGTGGCAATGTTCTTTTGGCTGCTCTTGACCTCCCCACTCCAAGTCAATTTCACTTCTTTTTGTCAGGAATCCATATTAAAAATATTGGTAATGCACTTTGAAAGGAGTGGGAGGCACTCGATTAGTGTCTGCTTAGCTTCTCTCCTGTCAGTGCTCAGCAGACATCACTTGGGCAACAAGAGAGACTTTCTCCAGGACCAGCAAAGGAGAAAACAGCAAACAAGGATAGGTTAGAGGAGGAACCGGGAGCTCCAAGCACTTCTCCTTGTTCCCATGTACCAAGAGATAATGGAGGAGGTGGTGGTGGTATACTTTGATCTCTGCTATTATGGGTAACAGGCCGCATTTCTTTAATATAATGGGAGTTCAATTAAAGATACAGTAAATCAGACTTATGTTGGTCTGATCCCACTCCTTCCCTCCCTGACCTCAGCCCTGTTTTGTAGTGGGTCCCTCCCTCCACTGGGTCCCAGATCTTTGGCTTGGGAAGGGCCAGCTGTCTTGAAGGAAAGTGGCCCGAAAGGGCAGAGTGACTTGAGCGTTTCTTCCTGGGGGTGCAGGTGTGTCCTGCCCTTACCTGTCCAAGTGGCTGCTGAGGCTGAGCATCAGTTGGCCCCTCCTCAAGGGACTGATTTAGACATTAGCTATTTTCTCCTGAACTGATGAGGCTGTTTGTGATTGAGAGGATGGCAGACACCCCCCTCCTCTCCTGACCTGGATCCCTCACTCACGGTCGCCTTGGAAAGACACTGACCATGGCTGGTTCCTGGGTTATTTGATGAGCATCACTGCCCTGACTGGCATGACCCCTGCCAGCATCCTTTCAAGAATGGCAGCAGGTGGCTCTGACAGAGAATGCCCACCCAGTCCATATTGCAAAGCAAAGGGATGGCAGGAGAGTTGGGGCAGCCTGGCTAGACCCTGAATCTTTTTGAGAAGAAGGGCTGTGTTCCATTGGCATTTTCTGGCTGGAGACCTTTGCTGTGCCCACATTGCCAAGTTACCCATCAGCTGCCTTCACAAGGAGGCCAAAAGAGGACCCTCTTTCTGCCTGCAGAGAAAGGCTGGGGCAGGACCTAGGATGCAGGTTCTTCTTCCCAGGGGCCTGATTTGAACAGTGACCCTACTGTCTTGGACTATGATTTCCCATCAGTTCTGCTCCTTCTCTGTGTGTTCAAAAGGTGTCCACCTTAGAAAGGCACCAAGGCTCTCCAGGATGCCTTCCACTCATGCCACATCTACCCCTCTGAGCTGCTCCCTGCCTTTTGTAGCCTGGGGTATTGGAGGATAGGTGACAAAAGCTGCCTTGCCCACAGACATGCCAAATTATGAGCTTTCATATACAGCAAAAGACACTCCTGCTGATTGAAGGGCCAGTTGCAAGCTAGCAGCAGATTCCAGGCTGCAGGGAATTCCAACTCCAGGAAAGAAAAGGCTTATTTTCCCCTCTGTAGTTCAGGGCTCAGTGGAACACAATCTTCTCTGGGTCTCTCTCCACACACACCCTCAATCTGGAGCACTGCTTTTTAAAAATTTTATTACATGCCTTCTCCACCTTTCAGCTTTTTGTTTACCAGCCCAACCTGGTGAGAATGATCTGATAAACCCTGCCCTTTCTCCCCTTGCTCCCAAGGCAGACAGTGGACTCACCTGTCATCGTCTCCCCACTGCTTCCAACTAGCTTCCAACCAGCTGCCTGACTCTTGTTCCCTATCACAATGCAGGAGGTGAAGAAAAATATGGAAGGAGAGGCTTGGCATGAAAGAAGAAAGATCTGTCTGGTCTTGGAGTGGGGAAAAGACCAATGAACTGTTAAGGGAATCAAAAAGGCAACTTGGTCTGAGAAAGTAAAAGCATGAGAAGAAACCCAAAAGAACTCACCTTTGTTTTGGGGATATAAGTTGGGGTTGAGAAACTCTCATAGGCTTTCCAGATTCTGCTGTTTCTGTTTATTGACCTGGCCTGCATCAAAAGTGGCCATTGCTGATTGCATCATTTGTGGGGTAGTAGTACTTTCCAACTCCCCTGCCTAGAGGGTTATGGGGCACTTGGGGGCAGCAGGTGAAGGCTGGATGAAGGCCCCTTTGTTGCCCTTTTCCCTGGCTTTGAGATGAAAGATGGTCAAGGAAGGAGCCCCAATGTCTTTGCAGGTGCTTTGCTCTCTAATCACCTCTCGTCTGTTGCTCCGAACACCCAGACACACAATAAGTCACAAAAAGTCATGCCAGCCTGGGATGATGACATCAAGGGCCAGCCGGTTCCCAGTAGCTGCACCTCACTCTTTGAAGACAGGCTGGTCTGGACCCAACTCACACCCTTTGTAGCCCCAGCAAAGCCTTCTCCATTTCCCAAGCACTCTAGGCAGCCTAAGAGTTGGCTGCGCTTGTTTGGCTTCATTACTGCTGTTATGCCACTTTTCTTAATAATTTTATATTGCTACATTTTATATTATATATTTTAACTGATTGGCACTCCAAGCAAGGAACTGTAGCCTTTGCTGGTCCAAAACTGTAACAGGATCAAAATCAAATTCATTTTTAAAAGTTATCCCAGTTGGACTACTTTGTGCTATCAGTGCAAACAGATCAAACAGCTGTTCTGACTTCCTTAGTGGATTTTGGGAGGGAAGAAAGAAAGAAAGACACCATAATGGGAATGGCACCCAGATCCCTTTAAGTTCCACGGCTGCAGAATACAAACCGTTTTCTAACCCAATTAAATCTTGGCTAAAGTCCTCCCAATCTCTAGAAGTCTTCGGAAACAAAGAATGTCCTTGTGGGGCTCTAAGAGTTACTTTGGCATTTTCTAAGAGGCAAGAAATGAAAGATTTTAACCTCCATTCAGTGCTGCTGCTTTTCCTTCTTGGAACAAGCAATTCTAATAAAAGAGAAAATAAAAATAAAATAAATGTTTTTCAATTGCACTTCCTCAAAAGTTGGCTGCTGCAAATGGTTTCCTCCTGTATTTTTCACCTGGCCACCTCTCCATTGAAACATGTCCTCCTAAACTGCTTAGGAAGTTCTCCTTTCCTTCTCATCAAGGGATTAAGGGCCAGGAGTATGAACATTATCCTGGTTTTTCCTCCTCCAAATTACAAAACAGATTTGGGGTGGGAGGTGAACAGTTATCGGGGAGAGCCAAAAGGGTGGGAGAGGAGCTGCATCAAATACCAGGCCAGGGATTTGATTCAATGATTCCACCAAGTTTCCAGATCAAAAATACATTCAAAACTGAATCCACATTCTGGATTGCTTTGAATCAGATGCTCTCAAACCCAATAGGTTCAGTCATTCAAAAAAGCTTTGAGGTCTTTTTGTGAACTGATTAGAACAATCAAACTGATCCAGTTTTGCTTTATATAGCAGATTGGCATGATAACAAACTGAGTTGATGGCTTTGGTTAGGCTGGAAATGACAAGACACCCTAAAGCTAAAGGAGTGAATAGAGGAGGAAGAGGAAGAGGAGAGGAAACTTTTTTCTAGTTTCTGGAGAAGACAAGACTGTTTCGCTCTTTGGTGAAGTTCATAACTGTTCATGTTGCAAGGAGTTCCACATTATTACACATTCAGCTGATTTTTTTTCAGGATGGTGAAAGAAGAGAAACTCTTGGACTGACTATGCATATTGATTTAACTTTCTAGAACACCTGCCTTGCAGATTTATTTTTTAATATCTCATACAGGATGACAAGATAGTTCTGAACCATTCACCTCTTGTGACTTTTGGGGAGCCACAGAAATAGAATATTTAAGAATGTGACACGAAGAGCCAGGAGCCTAGTTCCTTTTACTACTCACTTGTTTACAACTTCTCCTCTTTGGTTTCCAAAAGCTCCACTTTGTGTAATAATCAATACATTCATAAGCCTATCTGCAAATCTTGGAGGCCATTAGGTTGAGAGAGACATTGCTCAGGAAATTCTTGGCCTTTTGAACTGCCTCATATTGTTAAAGGTTTCCCCAGTTTGATCTTACTAAATGAATATGCCATGAGCCCACCTTGCCATTTCTTTTTCTAACCCAATTAAACTTCCTCTTTTATTGATGTCTTGGTAACACCGGCCTAACCAGCTCACAGGGCAGAATGGGAGTTAGGTAGATGGGGAAACGTGACAGCAAGCCTTTTTTTCAGCTCAACAAGTGCTTTCTTCACCCAGAGGGAAAAGCTATCAAATCTTACCCGTAGCCACCAGATCTGAACTTCCCTCCTTGAGAATGGCCATCATTAAGAGCTTGCCCAATTCTTGGCTTCTGAGGAAGAACAGGAGGTGTCCTTAACATCAACAGACTGAATCTGAGTCATCACCAGAAGATGTGCGGATGGCATTAAAGAGCAAAACAGTTTGTTATATAAAATATTTTCTCCCTGAACCATCATTTATTCACTGTAGTGACATCCAGTTGGCATCCTACATTCATTTTGCATTTTTGGCCACCATTTCCTCTGGACTGGCTGGAGCAAAGTGGATGTGAAGCCACAGCAGTGCCTGCCCTACTTTCAACCACAGTCCAGGACAGCCTATATTCAAGAAAAATAACAGGAGCTGCCAAAATATTTGAAAAAATACCATTTCTTGGGGAGTCCTAGGTGCTCTCTGAGCCTGGTTGTTTTTCATTACCAAAGTAGGTAACATTGTTAGTGCTTTAGCACTCTAGGACTCCACAATTCAACCCTGAGCTGCAAATATTCTCTTCTATGAAATCATTTCTTCTTTTGCCCTGGTATTATGTATAAACTGAGAGCAATGAAAGGTGAAAGTATTGATGTCCTTTGGCTCTTCCATGTGTTCACCAGCAAATGAAGATGGAAAGAGTCCCTGTTTACACTTCCCATTCCCAGATGCTGAGTTGCACAAGGACTGTGCACCAATCCAGCTGGACGCATCTGCGTGCACTCAGCCTCCTTTTAGGGAAGCTGTCCCAGGTGGCCTTTATGTCTGCCCAGCCCACATGGGGAGGAGATGCCAGGACCCTCTTGTGCTTCTGGGGATGCATTTTTCCCTCAGGATCCTGCCCATCCACTCCAGGTTGCTCTATCAGAAGCCCCACAACTGCCCACCTTTGCATTTCACGTTCAGAGAACTGACATATGGCACAATGTTTGAGGTAGTTCTCACAGTTCCCAAGGCAGTTTTGATGTGGTTATTAATACCAACATAATTTCATGATAATTAGAGAACACAATTAAGAGCTATTAATATGGACACAAATAACGACATTTTAAAACCTCGTTTTAATTTGAGTAATATTCTGTCTGGTGGTATTTAAGCTGCTTAGTCTGGTGCGATTACTGCCGCCACAAGACGCAATCTCCCAATTGCCCATCACTTGCCACCCTGTCCCTTGCAGAGGGGTGGACAGCTTCTGAGGCTGTTGTGAGGGGTTGACCAAGGCAGTGGCAGGTGGCCAAGGCAGGGATGTGTGTGGGAGGAACATAAAGAGAGAAGAAGGCAGGCGGGCAGGCACACCTCTCCATGTTTCCTCTGCCAATAAACCAGGCACGTCCAACCTTGGCAGCTTTAAGATGTGTGGACTTCAGCTCCCAGAATTCCTCAGCCAGCTATGGAATGCACATCTTAAAGTTGCCAAGGTTGGACATGCCTGCTTAAACTCTTCAAAGTGCTGGCTGGTCCTGCCAAGCTACGTGACTCTTGTTTGGATTTGGAAGGGTTGGAAGGGAAGAGACTGCACAGAGATCAACTGCAGGTCTTTTGCTCCTCTGCTCTGAACTCTGCTGGTGGCTTAGTGCAGTGTGTCTCTTGGGCATGTAAATGCAGTCAAGGAAGATAAATGTTTTATCGGCTGAATTCTTTGAAGGGCACATTCTCTTAACCACTGCCACCTCCCACAGATTTCCAGAGATGCTGTCCCTTCCAGAATCTCTGCCAAGGTCTTGGATCCCTGGCCTGAAAAAGGTGGCTGCTGTCCAGGTTTCTCAACCAGATCCTGGTTCTTCTCTCTAGCATTTTGTTACCTTCACCAAATGGCAGCTGCCTGGCCTCTTTTCCAGACTTCAGGACTGATCCTCCTTTTTGTTATTGATTCCAGGATTCCAACCCATGAAACATGGAGGGTTGATGGGCTTGGTGGTAGAAGCCCAAAAACTTCAAGATCAGTTTTCAGAGCCTCCCTTGCAGCTCCCTCAAGGTAAGCAATAAGTGCTGGGAAGAGTGTGAGCCAGGCAAAGGTGGAATCTTTGGACAACATCCAATAAAAGATGACGACAGCTCTGTTCTTGGAAGACTCTGCTTGGTCTCTACCCATTGACAGAGCAGCAGGGAGGGCTCATCTCCGGGGTCTTCTTTTTGCTCAGTTGGGTGGTAGGAAACAAGGGGATCTTCTTGTCA
This sequence comes from Acrochordus granulatus, assembly GCA_032468055.1. Classification (NCBI taxonomy): domain Eukaryota; kingdom Metazoa; phylum Chordata; class Lepidosauria; order Squamata; family Acrochordidae; genus Acrochordus; species Acrochordus granulatus. Next base: position 50,302 of record JANHZU010003071.1, on the reverse strand, counting down.
CAAGGCCCTGTTCCATAGTTCTGGTTTCACCTCTTTCCCAATAAGCTTTCAGAATAGGTGCCCCAAATAACAAAACCAGAGGGGAAGAAATATAAGCTGCTGGTTTAGTTGTCAGCATGACTTTGACTGTGCAGACATTAGTAAACAGCAATCAGTGCTATTGCCATGCAACAAAATTCGGCTGGTTTCTGCAGATCTAATTGAGCAACACACAAGGGAAGTGTAGTTTGGGCTTTTGGGGTGGAAGGAAGGCAGGGCCAATCACATCTGCCTTATTTTTCTCACTCTGCCACAGCACCCTTTAAAAGCTGCCACCAAACACAACACGATGGTTCTCTTTTCCAATTTGCTTTCATGGCTCTAAGAGAGGACTAAGCCAGACTTTCCCTTTGACGGTGGTTCTGACTCGAGATGTTTGTAGGACATTTCAGCTACAATGTAGAATCTACAATATTCTACACAGTAGAACCACAGAAAGGTGAAATTGGAAAAGGTCACAGGGAACATCTGCTCCAAGCTTCTACACTGTGCATGAAAACCAATTACACCATCTAGATCCTTAAAAACCTCCAGAGACATAGCACTTCCGTCCCCTATAGGTATCCTGTTCCACTGCAGAGAAACTCTGGATAGTAAGATGAGTGGCACATACATTTAATTAATTAATTAATAAAAAATAAATTGCGAAGGGAGGTTAGTTCTCCCTTTTACATATGGACTTCAGGGAAGCACCTTGCAGACCATTATTGGGTAGATGGTTCTCAGCTCTGATCCAGCCAGGTTCTTTTGCAAAAATGCCCAAAACGCTCTCCTTGTTGTGATGTACCTAGTTGCCCCTGGTTCAAAAGCCAGGCACAAGATGTTATTTCTCCTGTTTTCTCCCACAGGACAATGTGTTTCTCTGTTGCTGGCTCCTCTTGTGCAAGTTGGTCATCGAGAAAAGGTAGAACACAGTTTCTGGGAGGACCCAGAAGGATGGAAATGAAACTGTGGAAAGTGGTCCCAAAGTAATAAAGTTCTCCATTGCTGTTCCTGGGCAGGCTTAGTGGAGGACAGCTTTCCATGTTCCTGACCATGGAAAGAATCTCTGCAGGACTCACTCAGTCCTGGTCTTCTAGTCTACGCTGCAGTGGATCAGTGGAGTCCTCTTCCTCCCCAACAGGGAAAAGAGGAAAGTGCTTCCTGCCAGCATCCACAGGAGGTTATGGATAGGGAGTGATAAGGCACATGGCTGCCATTCCCAGCTCTGTGACAGCAACAGGCTCTCCTCTCTGTTGTTTAGGATGCAAAAAATGTCTTCTCAGAGGCCTTGCAGCTGCATAGAGCAATTCAGAAATTACCTTGTTGGACTACAACATGCCAATTTCTCAAATTTAAAATCATTTTCAGTATTATAGCCTGCACTGCTGAGTTAGGAGGTGCTCCTTCTTTGGGCAGCTGAACTGGAATCCAAGGTGACTCTTAACCAACATTAGCCAGCATGGTCCTTTTAAGTGCTTGGTGGGATGTGCCTGTCCTCTGCAGGTGGGGATGGACCTTCCAGGCCTGAGTCAGAGGAGAGGAATAACTGGACTCAGAAAGATCTGTAAGATGGGTAAAAATCAGGTGGGTCCTTCATTTTAGAGAATTCTTCAAAGTATCTAAAGCTAAAACTTTATGTGGGACTCTGTCTCCTTTGGGCTCCACAACCACCCAAGACACTGCTAGTCAGCACATGACAGTGCTTTCTTCCAATCCCTGAGCTGGCAAATAAGCATCCCAACATGTGCTGCATTTCTATGATTGTTGAGTCCTGCCAGTGGGTGGGTTGATGCAGAACAAATGAAGGGGAAGGACTGTGGAGTTCCCAGGCTTGGTTTCCCCTCTCAGTATCACTTGCCAGCAGGTGGGGAAAAAATCAGCTGTTATTCTTTTTAATGCGTGTGCGCCAGGGTGGAGCATGCGTAGGTAGTTTTCTGTATGGTGGCTTTCTGACCAGCCAAGTTACCTGAGGAACAGGTTGCAAGGATACAGATGATCATCAGCTTTCTTAACTTCTAGAGGAGAGCCCTCATCCCTAGAAGGGAGGCACAAAGAGCCTCTCAAAACCAGGAGAGGCCTGGCAAGGACAGAAGGAGAAGTAGTCCAAGCGCCAGTTCTAGGGCATCTAGTTATGGGGTTCTCCTTCTTACCAGATCAGATCAACCCCTGAAAATATGCTGGCCAGTTCCAGATCTCAGCAGAGATATGCTGATATATGTGTATATTTAATGAATTTGTGAATTAATGAGTACAGCTTGATGGATGGATTGGCTACTGGTCAGCATGCACAGCAGGGGGAGCCTGACCCCCAAATATCACAACTGCAACTTAAATATGCTCTCCAGGTTGGTTGGGAGCCCAGCGGTAGTGGTGCTGTGTATGTGTATCCTAACACACACACAGACTTTGCGTACATTTAATGTAGCATCTTTATAGGCTGTAATGTTAGCAAAAAACAAGATGCCGTAGCTTAAAAGACAGGCCTATTACTGTGTGCCTTATAATTACGGTGCAGAAAGGAAGACGGGCTCTGCCATATGTTAAACTCATCAGAGGTTAATAAGCTTTTCCAATGTTTAAAGAAATTAGAATCGTGGAGTGACAGCAAGGTTCAGGGAGGGGTGGTTTCCTGGGGTGGGTGAGGGAAGATGAGTGGAAGAAGAGATCTCTTTGCAGAAGCTTTCCTGTGCTGCTGCATCTCTGAAGGGAGACGACAGCTGCACCCACGTCAAAGAGGAGCCAAGCAGCCCAGATGAGCCTCGCCCTTGCTTCCATCATCTACCCACAGGCCATTGTGAGACCCATTCAGAGCCAACCCTGGAGTTCTCCTTCCTTCACAGGAACTAGGAGGACAAAGGCTATGGTGGCCTCACCCAGTTACTCTGGTAGAAGCAAGGTTGTCATGTTCCTGAGTGGAAGGTGGGAACTTTTCTCTTTGAAAGCCACAAAAACAAAACAAAACCATGGAAAGGGATAGGAAGAGGAGAGCGAGTCACTCCCCCTTCATGTATCCCAGGAATGTCTAACCTTGGCAAGGTTAGATGTTCTTCTGCAAAGAAGCTGGAGAAACAGACCATTGAGTTAGCTGAAGATTGCACAGAAATGACTACAAATAATAGCATGCTAAAGTAGCAACAATGGTGCACTGAAACATCTGCAAGAAATGCCATTTGCTTACAAACAAGAACGGGTGGGACCATAATGTAGAGAAAGTAATAGAAAATGAAGAAGCTAAATTGCTCTGAGACTTCAGAGAAATTCAAACAGACAGGCACCTGCCACATAACACCCCAGACTTAACAACATGGAAGTATCTGGAGACAGCGGAATAGATGAGAGACAGCTGGAAA
>JANHZU010003071.1:35476-46482 GCA_032468055.1 Acrochordus granulatus | reverse complement strand
GACGGTGGCAAGAGGAGGCAAAGGTGGTACCAGTGGTAATAGGGGCCTTGGGTGTGGTCCCAAAACATCTTGAAGACCATCGGCATTGACAAAGCCACCATCAGTCAGTTGCAAAAGGCACAGGTTGCATTCTGCGACGATACCTTTAACTACATCAAAGAACAGCAACCTTGGGAAGGACTCCGCAGGTGGACAAAAATGCCAAATCCAGTTTAAACATCTGGCTGGCTGAGCGACAAACATAAGTCGAAAAACTTTCTTGAAAGAAGTTTAGAGAGAGGAGCTATTTGCAAAAATGGAATTTAAATATGACTATAAAAAGCAACAGCTTGAAATGAGATTAGGAAATTGGAAAACCAAAGCACTCCGTGGGCATTTTTTTGAAAGACACTGAAAACTGGACATCAGAACATGGCAGTGGCTTAAAAACAGTACATTAAAAAAACCACAAGCACTGGGCACAAATGTCATCAGACAAAAATAGAAAGTACCAGTTTGGATAATAAATGCCGATTGCACTGGGATGAGGATGAAAGTGTTGACCGCACAATAACCAGATGCAGCAAAATCACACAGACTGATTACAAAAAGGAAAAAAAGTCTTGATCGTGCTGAGAAGGTATTTCTCTGGCATTTATGCAAAAGGTACAGATTAACTGTCAATGAGAATTACTGAAAAGCACAGATGTTGAAAACGATAAAACAAAATTTTACGGGATTTCGAAATTCAGATTGATAGATCCCTGGAACACGACACATCAGATACGGATATTGGCTGCGCTTGGTTTACTGATGTACCCATTCCAAGAGACGATGCTTGTGAAGAAAAGGAACTGGAAAATATTACAAACAGTGAGATTTGTCAATAGGAATTACAAAAATTCAGAAGACGTTGATCGGTGATACCAGTGGCTGGGGCTGAGAGAATTATTCCGAAGAATTAAAAAGTCAGACTTGAAATCTACTGAAATCCATAGTTCTGTTAAAATATTTACAAAGAAGTTTCTAAAAAAGCAAAAAAGGACTCGCCCTTTTCTGGCCTTCTCCTCCGCCTCAGATCTCCTTCCAAATAGTAAGGGAAGAGAAGGAAAATCAGCTTTTTGGTGTGGTTTATTTATTTTGTTTTCTTCCTGGAAAAAAGCAAGTACAGGGAAGAAGGACAGAAAGAGGCCTCTTCACCTGACTCATATTTATTCTAATTAAAAGAAAATCTGACAAATATAATCACTTAATTGCTGCATTAAGCATTGTACAGCCCTCCCCTAACAAAACTCTTGTTCTCACCCCCCAGACTGCTGCCTTTACAAATTACGTTAAATTATGCAAATAGCTCTTAACCAGGGATCGCTCCTCTGGATTTTAATTTTGTTGTTGTTGTTTCTGTTTGGCGCTGCAATTTGATTTTCAAATGCTCCTGGGGAGAAGTTCGCCCTGGGAGAGAACTCTCGGGAAGGGTGCAGTCCAAGGAGTCCAAGGAGGTATTCTCAGGAGGCGAGATTTGGGATGGGCACAGAAGAGCCCCTCCAATTTGGCCCCCTCCAGTGACCACGTTGTCTTGGGCACCCGTGAATCGAATTCCAGCATCTGTGAGGGCTGCCAATGCAGGAAGCTGGTCCAGAACCTGTTGGAATCTTTTCTGACACCCGGAAGACCTGAGGCTAGGAACCGAGTATTTTCTGCACTGGATGGTCCTCGCCATAAAAAGGGATCGAATTAGCAGCAGTTCTGGTTCTGCCGTCCTACTGGCCACATTGCAGATTTCAAAGGCAGAAACAGACATTTTTGAGCTCGCGCTCCAGTAAATAATCCAACAATTATCTACCTCATTAGCATAGCTCTTCCATCACTCTGTCTTTTGGCTCTTCTCGGGCACAGTCGCTCTTCATAGGAAGCTGCTGCTGGCACCTATCGGTCTCTACCCAGGCAGCCTATTTTCTCCTAATCATTTATGAGCTGACTGAGATTTGGGCTTCATTTCCAACCAGCAAGGAAAATCAATCATGTTTACATTATTCAATTAAAAAGAAAGAAAAAGGAGAATTCTTGGCTGAGAGTTTCTTGCCTTCTCCGAAGCATGGAGGCGCCTGCCACAAGGAAGAACGATTCTATCGCAAGAGTGGCCCTTTGGCAAAAAAAGGTAGCAGCCTCTATTTTGGGCTGGGCAGAAGAAGACCCTTGTGTTAGAGGGAAGGAGGTAGGTCTGCTGAAGGAAACTCCCACCCCGATCCCATCTGTTTCTCCCACCCCAGCTATCCGAATGGCCAGGTAGACATTCTTGACTTGAAAGGGAAGTAATTCTACCCATGGAACTCTAATTAGAATTTCAAATTCTAAACTTGTTTCTGAGCATAAGTTGAGCTAGGGTAACACACCTTTGGTTGAAATCAAACAAAGGGGTCTTACCTAGACCAACACACTAGGTCTGTTCAAACTGAATGCATCTGCAGAACTCTAAAATTCTAAATCCATGTCAACAGGAGTAGTCATCTCAGAATAACTCCTCCTGAAAGAAAACCAAAAAACAAAACACATCCTAGGACTACATTCTCTAGACACTTATTAGAAATACTTTCTGATACCAAAGCTGGCCTTGATTAGGTGAAATGGACTACTGTGAGGTTTTGAAGAAAAGACAAGACTTCAGTATCCTCATGTATTTTGCTCATTCCACCATGATATTAGAGAACTGCCGCTTTGAAACCAGAGCTAGTCCTCCACAATTTAGACAGGGCTCCTGTCCTCATGAACACTGAAATTAATGGAGTTCAAGGAAATAGGAAATCGCAAATCAGCCCCCTTTTGGTGCTTGTGCACATCCTAAAACAGGGAAATATCCACTACTGGAGAAGCGGTGGTGGGAATGACAAGGAATGTTACAGATGCTGTCAGGATGCTCCTACGGTCTTTAGAGAAGTCTTGACTAGCATTTGCTTCTAGGTAACTAGTCAGTAAAAAGCCATTTTCCCTTATCTTTGTCTGAAAGAGGGAGGCTGAAAGGAAGAACGGAATGTTTCTCCTCTTCAGCTCCAAAGTCCTGATGCAATTCTGATCAAAAGTGGCATCCATAAGATTAGCCTGGAGAGGGCTTTTTTCTCCCTGTCTTGGGCCTGCTGGCTTCCCTCCATTCCCCAGTTCTGCTTCCATGGATCCCACCAGCCTGAACTTTTCTTTTTTTCCTTGAAATCCTTCCTTGGGACACCATCTCTGGGCCACCCAGATCCCATTGGTTAGATCTGAGGCAAAAGAGGTGGAGAATGGTGGCTTTGTTGTCATGCGTAGGAAGCTTGGAAGGTGACTAAAACAGGATGATTGTCCTCAGTACGGCTCAAGATCTTCTAATAGAATAATTATAACTGGGCAACACTTTCCTGTGGTGACAAAATAAGATGGAGAGATCAGCTGGTCACTCCTTCCTTTGAGTTCTCTTCTGTTTTTCGTTCCTCTTTCTCTCCTGCTGCGATAAATCTGTGTGGAATGCTGATGAATTCCCAAGTGCAGCCTGATCGGAGGCACTTCATTTCTCTGCTAATTTCCTCAGCTCGAGAGCCATAGCTTCTCTCGCATATGAAGAAGAGATATGAGAAATGTTTCCTGAACTTTGCTTCCCAATTACATGCCACTTTTCAAATGTCCACAACCATGCCAGTGGTTGGCTGTCGTCTTCTCAGTCTGAGTGGAACCACGTTTGCAAGGTGCATGGTTCAAGGTCATCCTGGCATTGGCACAAAGAGTTCTCCCCTCTTGGTTACCTGATAGTTTTTGCTTCAAGGCCACCTCCCTGGCTGTCTACAACGACCGACTCTTTGGGGCCAAATCTGACTCCTTGTTCATTGGATTAATTAACTACTTTCTGCTGCTTCCACCACACACCGATTTCCCCCACCCACCTGTTAAATGTGTTCAACAGCAGAGCTTCTCTCTTTAAGCATTCATGATATTCCTAACCTGGAAATATTTTCTGAGCTGGTAATATTATTTTTAAATGAAATGGGGAAGTATAATAATTGTTGAATTTACCAAGTGAATTCAAGTTCAATAGTTCCACCAAATTTTATGAGTGGTAGCAATTTTGGAGGGCCTCATCTGAGGTCATCCTCGGTTCATGGTTATGTCAAAGGAGGATGTGGTTCGTGAATTGTGTGTGTTGTTTTCTTGGATGTGCCAGTGCTTCAGTGCCTCTTGGAAGACCAGAACATCTCCTCCTTGTTTTTGGCAGCTGAACCTGAGTGGAGCTGAGGACAACCATAGGAAGGACCACAATATCTCAAGGGCTGCTAAAGTCCTTGGTCTCAACTTCATGTATGAGTAGATATTAATCTTCTCACTCAACTCCAGACCATGAGCACATCACTTCCACAACTCCGAAAAAACAATATGGGTTAAATATGGGAGCAACCTATCACGTTTTGCTTCTACTGTTCCATATCAGTTTTTAATTCCTTTAATTAATGAGTTGTTTTCTTTTTATATGCCAGTGTTTCCACAGTAACAGTCCAAACCCAGTGCTCAGCATTTGGGTGAATAATGCCAGATTTTCTTAAATGCATTCATCTGCGAGTGTGCATTTCATTTTCAGTATGTCTTTCAGTTGCATGCAGCAACATCATGCTGCTTTTTCATGGAGCAAGATCCTTAAGGGATGCTTTACCAACAGATGGAAAAAGGCTTTAACTTTATGTATTTATGAAAGAGAAAGGGGCTGCTCCTCATTTGTCCTAATCAGAGTCATAGTAACATGGGAATTTGGACTTCATTTAACCCCATGATAGTGCAATTCTGTGAATGTCTCATACTTGAAAGTGAATCTCACTGTGTGGAGTGGAATTTCTCCCTGGTAAATAAATGTAGCACTGACCTAACACCACAGAAAAGCTTCTAAGTAAAAGCGTCTAAGTCTTCAAATCTCACTGTGTTGTTTCAGGTTGCAGGCTGGGATTTCTGTTGTGTCCTCCACATCTTTTTCTCTCATTAGTTTTCTTTTGTTTTCTTTACTGCTTCATGACCAGCTTGGAGAAGAGTTCTGAAAAAAATCAAAAGTCATCCCCTGCTTTGTCAGTAATCATGGATGATTAATGCTGGCTCCAGTATCACTTGATAGGATTTTTGCAGTGGACCTAGCCAACTATTTGCACCTCCATTTGACAAATGCTGTGCTTTGTGTACTTAGAGTGACTTTGCAACCTCTCTGGAAGGGTAAAAGCTTTTAGGGGTAGTTAGCCCATTTCTGAGAACCAAGATTTTGGCTGAGAAAGGGCCAGCATCTCTGGCTTCAGATCTCTTGGACGATGCAGGGAATACAACTGATATTAGGAACTTCCTCTGCCGGAGACCTTGGACAGTTCCTGGCAGGGAACCAGAGTGAACAAGCCAGCGCCTGACATGCAGCTTCTTAAGATCTGGGACAGCTTTCTTCAGAGACATGTTATTCATATGGAGAACAGCTCCACCCTTCCCAATCTAAGGAGTGCACAAAAGAACAGCAGAGAATGTGGGATAAGGATGGAAGTTGAGAGTCATCTTGGGGTGGGGGTGGGGACAAAAAATGCTAAGATGGTGACGCAATTTTTGATTCTGACTCTTCAGGGTTAATTGTTAGATGGCAACATCTCAGGAACTTTTCCTGAAGTAGATTTATAGCTGCTAATGGCCTCAAAGGACAGCTACAAGTCAAATCTCATCTGGGAATTTGGTCGTCAACTCTTCTGAAGAAGGCACAGTGAGTCCTTGGTGCTCTCCAAGGACTCCACAGTTCAACCCTGAGCTACATATATTTCCTTAGAAATACTGAAGACACATTGTGTCATGTAAGTTTCAAATGTCCAGGCTGCCCTTTGATTGTTGCATTCAGGCTGTGGCTCACGTTCTTACCTTTGTCTAGTTATTGTGGTCCTAAAGAGCAAGGAGCAATCAGGCAGAGTTAGAATGCCTTGCTTGCTACTTTTCTTGAGAAAAAAAACAAGCAACCCACTATTATGGAAGTCTCTGAAACGACTAGCAAAATGGGCCAATTTTTTGCCGTGTTGCAGTAGGTGAGTGCTCAAAACAGAATACGTCATTCAGCAGCAAATCTAATTGACTAAAATGGTTGGTCATTTCTCACCTTCTCTAGTTGGGTTTCCATTTTCTTGGGCTTCATTGTTGTTCCAGATTTTGGCTGAATGATCTAAAGAGCATGGACTGCTTTCAGCTGATTTGAGAATGTACCCCTCTTCTGTTCCCACTGAGCAACTAGGCTGTACCTCCCTGCTCGGAGCAATGTGGGAGGAGGGACTGAAATCTGAAAGACTGGCTTGTCTCTCGATCTGTGCCTCCTGACCAAATGGTCTGCTCATTCCCTCAGCATCTGACTATTCCTGCTGGTATCATCCACTTGTGCTTACTGCTTTTGTTAACCTCTGCAAAAATCATTTTATCCCATTGTGATCAAGCACATAAGCTGAAAATGCCCAGCTGTAGGAGGTCTATTTCAGTGCCTCCCCAGCCTCCCTTTTTGTACACTATTGCTAAACATCTTAATTGGCTAGTTAGGGTGTTTAATTATCCCAAGTATTGGTTTTATTTTCAAAACTTCCTTAGACTGCTTAATCCAATAGAAAGACATTAGGCACTTCTAGGTCTGCAGTTTGTCATTTTTAATTCTTATTTCTCTTAATTAATGGAGCCTCCAAGGTTGTAGCTTTAGGAGCAGAGAGAAGCCTTGAAATGTGGTCTTGGTTCTTTCTGCCTTTCTTGGTTGGTCCCATGAATGCAAGCAGATCTCCATGGCCCAGGAGGACATTCCCACTTTGAAAGGGAAGAGACAGAGTTCTTTTATTTATTTATTTATTAAATTTGTATGCCACCGAAATCCGAAGACTCTCGGCCGCTAACAACAATAAAAACAATACAATTAAAAACACTAAAATAAAATAAACCCATTAAAACCAACCCATTTGTTTAATTGCAAGCTGTCAAGATTCAAGAAAGACACCCACAACATCAGCCAGGCCAAAAATGAGAGGGGGATTTTGGAAGAAAGACCCCAGGAGCTTTGGATTCCTGGTGTGAGGGAACCTCAAGCTGCAGTCCAAGGAAGTTGGGTGGGAAAGAGAACAGGATGTGCGCAGATCTGATGCCTCCTCAAGTCCAAACACTTCAAGCCTGAGTTATTATTTTTTTACCCAAGAGACTAGTCCAAAAATCAAACCAGCAATGCAACACGGAGGAAGTGAAGGCAGAAGAGAATTGTATGTCTCTTGGGTATCTTGTATGCATCTTGTGTACATCGGATATACTGTATTCTGCTTCTTTCCTGGTCCATGTAGAAGACTCCTGCTGACCTCAGTTGATCCCCCCAAGGGCAAAGCACTGCACTCTCTTCCATTCTGCTAAAATGGAGGCCCCTTTAGAGCATGTGCCTAAATCAAGGCCAGCTCCAGAAGAAGTGCTGCCCTTGGGAGCTTCAGGTCTCCCTTTCCACAGTGAAAAAGGCTCAGCAGTGAGCATCATGGTGGCCTCTGAGGATGTTCTGCTTCTCTGTCCTTTTTCTGGTGTTGCTTCTCCTTCAGATGTGCAACTGGCCTCTCTCCTCTCCATGCTACAATTTTTAAATGGATAGCAAGAAAGTACTTGATTTGGACACAGGGAGGTATTTATTGCTCAAATAATCCTAAAGCCAAGAGTTTAGCTGGGTTGCAAGAAGGATTAAACTAAAGCTCAGATCAATCCAGGACCAATAGCAGCCAGGGGCCTCGATAGTACAGCGATTAATAGCAAATTAATGAATGCTTCACATAGATAGTAGTGCGGATGCACATACATGCACAAAATTAGTTAAATAAGAAGCTATACTTCTTGAACATTTCATATTATGATGGCATCTTGCAGTTCCCCATCAACACAGTGCATCTGTAAAAATGTGGGAGCGTTCCTGGAGGTTTTGCTGGAATTATGGGCCCTGGGTTAAAGTCACCCCATTTTTAACCAGCCACAGCAGACTGCTTTGCATCCCCTCTCAGCCAAATTCCTCCCTCCTGCTTTGGCCAGCAGAAGAAATTGCACATTCGTCACCCTGTGCCAGTGACATCCCTCTTTGTCTGTCCATTCCTGTTAACATGATGCCGCTTGACTCAAGCCAGAGGCTGGAAAGGTGCTTTTCTCATTGCCACCAAACTGCCTCTCAACATCGACCTGTCTCTCAAGTTCAGCCCACCCAAAGGTGCCAATACGTTTTCCTGCTCTCTGCAGCATTGCCTGGGAGAGGCATGGAGGGGAGGGCATGGAAGGGAGGGCATGGAGGGCATTGGCCGCCACCGAAAAGGGCACACCTGAGCTGCAGAAGCGCGAAGCCCCCACTCCCTCTCATATTCACATTCACAGGGTGACATGTCAGATAATGCATGCCAGGTAAACAAGCAAACAACTCGCTCAGAGCGGTGAGGTGTAAACAAGGCAATCTGAAGTCTTCCAAAGAGCGCAGGGTAAGGGCTCCTTGGAGAGTCCCCTTCTGATTGCTAAAGAGAAGTGGTTTGCCAGCCGGCCAGCACTGGGTTCAATGGGGCACCCCCGAGCTGAGACAGGGGTTGCTCAGGGTGTGGAGGGAGGAAGCCCTCCTGAAGGTCTCTCTGAGCCATACCAAGCACCAAGCACAACTGCTGCGGTCATCTCATCTGGCTGGGACAGCAGCAGACTCACATCCCCAAAGATTCTCTCTTTAAACGCCAAGGGGGTTCCTTCTGAATTGTCTGGACAATGGGAAGAGATGGCTTCAGCACCAATCACCCCCCATGAAGCCTGGGTGTCCACAACCTGCCCAGACCACCAAGCCCCAGGAAGCATTCAGTTGTGACGAGCGACAGGGGGCATCTTGGTGCACCTTTTGCACCTATCTGGCAGACCCATGACCAGTCCTGAGCGCGTTCCCCCCTCCACCCCTCATTTAGGGAGGAGAGACCCAGCCATTGGGTAGCCTCCCAGGATGGTGCCTTCTGTCCTTGGCAGTCTTCCTGGCTCTTCCTGGCAGTGCTGGGGATTGAACCAGGTGTTGCACTCCATTGCCTGAGGCCAGGGCTGAGCTGCAGAGTGGCCACCCAGGCAAAGGCCTGAAGAAACTGGAATCTGGCACCAGCCAGACTGGGGAGGCTGCCAGGGGTGCTGCCAGGGCCTTGGAGCAAGGCTGGCGGGCGGGCAGGGGCTGTCCAGAAGCTGGCAAGGCCAGGCAACTTCGGCAGAAGTGGTTGCCTCAGCGACTCCGAGCCAGCCAAGGCGGAGCCAGGCTCCGAGCTTCCAGGTTGATTTGCTCTGACTCTGCTACGCTGCGCTCCTCATTAGCCTTTAATTAGAGTGAGCTCCTGTTTCTATTTCTTTTCTTTAATCCTGCATGTTCCTGGGGCTGGATCCTGGGAACAGGCAAGCAGACGAGCCTTTCTCGTTGCTTATTCCTAGCCTGGTTGCTTCCCCCTTTCGGGGCACCAGCAGGAGATCTCAGGGCTGGAAGGGATAAGCGTTGCCCCTTCTGGAGGATCTGGATGTCCGTGTGGGGGGCCACACTTATGAAGATGCTTTCATCCAAATGCAGAAGCCCCTGAATGGGCAAAGGGTCTCTCGGGGGGTCTCCGGAAGAGGGGCTGGCGAAGAGATTGAAAGTGCCGGGGAAGGCAATGGACGTAAGAATAGCCCCCACAAACAGAAAACGGGTTTGCCTTTCCGCTGTGCAGGAGACAGGGGTGAAGAAAGAACCGCGAGGAATTACGAGGGCCAAAGACGAGGAGACCGCGGAGATAGGAAATAACTGCTTTGTATCTCTCTTTATAAAGGAAACCGAAGGACGTTAACTTAAATAGATTTAGGTATTTTTCAGGGGCAGAGAGGGACGAGTTAGGAAGCATTCTGATGCGGCGGGAGGATGGTTCCGAAAGGCCGGAGGCCTTTGAAGCCGCCAAATGCCAGGGAGCCCCAAGTCTTCCCAAGGGCGACCGCACCCCTGCATGCCGCTCGGCGGCGGGACGATCTTCCCAGGTCCTTGGGTGGAGCGTCAGAGTGGATGGCCGCCCTTGGCCCTCACGTGTCTGGGGCCCCTCCATGGAAAGCCAGCGCGCAGGGTCCCCAGGGCCAGTTCAGTCGCACGCGGCTCAGCATCGCTCCACAAGGCGGTGGGCTGCAGAGGCGGACCTCTGCGCTTCGTGCTGACGCTCCTCTCCGACGGAAGTCCCGCAGCTCCATCGGCGCAGGGAGGAGTTGTGGAGGCAGAGCCCCCCGGACCCGGCTGAGCACACCTTCTCGGTACCTCCTCCCTCCCCAAGTCTCCGTCTTGAGATTGGCTGCCATCGTCGTGGTCATCGTCATCAGTACGGCATGGAGGGCTGGACACAGAGTTTTTCCTCTTCCCTCATCATCACGGTTTCCTTTTTGGTTGTGTTCTCTCAGCGTCAGTTGGAAATGATGTTCTGTTAAAAATGTATAAAGTGCTTTGTAAATGCTTCATAAATGATACATAATAAATAATGATCTCATCTAAGGCATGTACAAGCTAAAATGAAACATCAATAACAAAAATAAGAGAGTGGAAAGTTATGTAAAGATGAGTCCCCAGTGAAGGTAATTAGTAGTCCGCACTGCCTCAATCTGGGCGGCTAGCGAGCCCCTCGAGGTCTTCAAATGTGACATTCGAAGAGAGATGAAAAGCGCCTGTGATTTTTTTTTTAATCTGGGAAGAAAGAAAGAAGACCAAGGACGGATTCGGCAGCAGGCTGGCTTCAAATACACAAAGCTTTGTTTTGAAAAGGTTGGAGAGGATAATTGCTCCCACGAATGACTGGACAGGAACCTCATTACGAGTTCAAAGACTGCCGAGCAGCTTTACTTGTACGCTAAGACCGAAAAAAAGGAGGAACTGGTGGCCGGGAAGCTGATAAGTTTTCAGGAGTGGCTCTTTCCTGAAGATTCAAAGCCTGCTTCCTTCCTTCCTTCCTTCCTTCCTTCCTTCCTTCCTTCCTTCCTTCCTTCCTTCCTTCCTTCCTTCCTTCCTT
>JANHZU010003071.1:18938-29924 GCA_032468055.1 Acrochordus granulatus | reverse complement strand
TGGAGGGACAGATATTGAAGTTGAAGCTCAAGTACTTTGGCCACATAATGCGCAGGGAGGACTCATTAGAAAAGACTCATTAGAAAAGACTGGGAAGGATGGAAGGGAAGAGGAGGAGGGGACGGCAGAGGATGAGATGGATAGATAGCATAGTCAGTGCGACGGGTGTGAGCTTGGGAGGACTCCGGGAGGCAGTAAAAGGGGCGCCTGGCATAATGCAGTCCATGGGGTCGCGAAGAGTCGGACACGACTGCGCGACTGAACAACAACAAAGAACAGGTCTATGGTTGCTGTGGGAGGAAGAAGGGCAGAGTGAGGGGTGAAGCCAGGAATCAGTCTTGAATCTCGACATACTCTCAAGCAGAAGGAGCCCAACCCCTCCCAAGATGATGCAGCAAGAGAATGCGGTGTATGATGAGGGGTATAGAGACAATTCTGCTGCATGGCGTGGAGAAGTGAAAGAGTCTGTCAACATCCACTAGAAATCAATAAAAAAAAACTTCACATTGACTCCAGGAAGTGTTGGGATTATGCCAAAATCCTTTAATGGAAGAAAAAAGGAGGAGAAAGGAGTTACATTATTTTGTCAATAATCATCTTTTTCTGGACATTAGAGACAGGCAAATAATGGACGTCACATGAAATGACTTGCCTCTACATTTTAGAAGCATCCCACTGATAAAGCATCCCTACCTATGTTCAGTCCTGAAACAATCCCGAAACTCTGCCACGATGTGGATTCCTGGTCTGTCCTGGTTTGTTCCTGCTCCCGCTTCATCTTGGGTATCCAAGGGATGCCACTGAAAGGGCACATATGTGTTATGTGACACCTCCTACAGCTGACAGAAACTTTCCACCTCCTCCTCTCCCCTTTGGATAGTTTCTCTTTCAGTCTCCCACAAGCATGTGCTCTGAGCTCTGAATGATGGTGTCTTCCTGAGGGGAAGGAGGTAAATCAAATTCTGCAGGAGAAAGGGATCCTTTGTTGAGCGGTATCCGTATCAGCCAAGGGAGGAGAAATCCACACAAGACACCCTCATGCATTCATCTACCTCCACCTCGGGGAGACTGTTTCTCCTTACCTTGGGAAACAGAGTTCAGTTGCGTATCTAAGAGAATGTTAAGGCAGGAAGCCTGCAAGATGTGAGGACACCTTCAGCCTGCCCGTAACAAAAGCCTGTCCTAGTCACTCCTTTAACTACTTCTGTAACCGATCCTAAGCACGATAAATATCTGGTGCAATTAATAGCCAATTGGTGTTTAATTAATGAAGAGATAGCATCAGAAGTTCAGACATTGTCACAGGATAACGGTCTCCAGCAGTCATTACAGCCAATCTGTCCTACTAAATCAGAATTAAGTGTAGCATTATGTGTATTTGGAACACTTAGGATGTTCAGTCACCCTCCTGGCTGTGGTGCACATGCTGGCCTGATGCCTACCTGATTAGCAGGCTGTTTTCAGGACAAGTTGGTTACATGTCGGCAGCAGATTTGCTGAGGGGATTTGGGAAGCTCAAGCTGCAGCCGGGGGGGGCAAGATCCTTTCTAGCTTAGCATCCTGTTCCATAGTGGCCAGCCAGTTGACCTCCGAAAAGTCTGCACCAGGAGCCCAGGACAGCTATTTTCTCTAAGTAGGCTGGTTTCCAGCATGCAAGCTCATCAAGAGCTAGCTTGATTAGTAGCCACAACTAACCTCCTCCCTCAACTGTCCAAGCTGGTGGTCATCGCTGCATGATGTGTACAAAATCTGCTGGTTCTTCCACTATTCATCTTTTTTGCATGACCCCTTCTGGGTTCTAGAAGTATGTGAGAAAGAAACCCTTCACACAAGAGATTATTCTATTTTCCGTCATGACACCCTGACCGACCTTTTTCCTAATCTGAGAAGGTCCCCATTTTGTATCTCCATAGCCTGCTATTGGTTTAGGGGACCCATTCAGACCTTCTTCAGTCCTGGGCAAGAAGATTAGCTTGCAGTTCTGAGGATCTTCTCAGAGGCAAGCTCAGCTGATGGGGTACATTCTTCCTCCCCTGAATGAACAATCCCTTCCTTGGAGCTGTGTGGTTTTCCTGGGATGCTCTTGAACATTCGAACAAGGGGGAGAGGGCTGCTGCCATCCTCACTTATCATCCCAGATTCAGCCCCTGGTCATCTTCCATTCAAAGTCTCTGTGAAATTCCTTGTTTTCTTTCCGTGACCCCAATCCTGCCCCTGGTCAGAGTTAGCCTCAGTGGCCAGCGGCTTTAGCTATTCTCACTGCTTGCCTTTCCAGAGAGTTCTTTCCAACAAGACTTACAGCCTTGCACTCAGCCAGTGGGTGACATTTCTGCTTGCTCTTACAAAGCCAGACTGCGCTTCTCTATGGGTAGATTCTACAATCCACCCTCTTCAGAGCCCTTTATCTGGATGCAGATTGCATCACCTCCACATGGAGGAGGGCAGGAAGCCAGTTGCATTAACATTGCCTCCTTTTCCTCTCCATGCAAATTGGGGAGGGGATTATTGCTGAACCCACCAATGTCCACCTAGAAATCCACCCCCATTCCAGCTATAGTGCACCCTAGGAACCTTCCCTGTAAGCCATTGATGGGGGACTTCAGCTGAGCATTGCAGTGCGTTGTGCCGGGCATATAATGCTTTGTTTCTCTTCTCCACCTGGTCTGTGGACCTGCTAATCTTCCTTCCCTGGGCTTTCCTTTCTCATTTCTGGGCTTGGGAAGTACCTGGGGGAGCTGTGGAGGTGACTCCAGGCTCTTCCGCTTCCCTGGCCAGCTCTTCTCTGTGGATCACTGGGACCTGCCCAGGAGTTTGATGGATGGCTCTCACAAAGGGAACATTATCCACCAGGCTGGAGGAAAAGGCTCCTGATCCTCCTTGCCATGCATATTTATGGAGCGGCTCCTGAGCATAATGGCCCAGACTCCCCTTCTGGGGCAAAGGCTATTGACATGCTTGTTCTGGAACAGCGTGTACTCTTGCGGTTGTTGAGAGGTTTTCCTTAGCCTATTTTCCTGTTTCTGCCTGGTTGTATTTTCTTTGAGCTGCTTTTTCATTTAGTTCCCATTTTAAAGACTGGTTTAATCTTTGAGGGCTCTTTTTCAAGGGCAGCTGGAAGTCATCCAGAGACCCCTCGTCAGTTTTCCTCTCCTGAGCTGATCTGCCACGCACCAGGCCCAGCTCAGGAATGATTCCTAAGGCAGCAGCTGACCTTCTCTTGTGGGTGTTTTGCAGCCTGTCCTGGATCCTTCGGCCATTGGAAGGGTCACTTCTGGGGGCCTTTAGGTTGCTTCATGGAGCCCTGTTGCTTTCCTGCCCGCTCTTGGGTGGAAGGACCATAGCCCAGGTTTCCCCCTGGCAAATCCCTTCTGAATAGCCGGAGCTGATTGAAACACACACACGTGCACACGCACACCCCTATTTGGGGGCAATGCAAAGTCCCTCTACATAAGCATTAGAAGTCACTTAGAAGGCTTGCTGTGGCTGCGGCAATTGACCACCTTGGCACATTTACATCCCGAGTGAGCCAAGCAACATCTTCTCAAGCCAAGATTCAGAGACAATCTTAGAATACCTTTGATCTTTGCTTCGGAGAACAAATCTCTTTCACTTTGACCTCCTCTCTGGAATGGAGGTTCCATGCTCTCACTTAGGCTTTGCTTCACCCTGATGCAGGCTTTTCATTCCCTTCCCAGCCTGTTATTTTCCTAATTTGATCCTGCAAAAATATCTACAACTTGGCCTATGCACACAACTGAAGACAGCGACAGACTATCATATCTGGGCTGCAAAAATCCAGAGGATCATTGCATACCAGCAAGGAGACAAAAAAAGCTCTGCTGGCCAATAAGCCCAGATATGGCAGCCTATCCATGATTCTACCACCACCCTGCCTATGCATTGTCAGTACATGGCTGCATGGATCCATCACAGGTTGGTAGATTAGAATTTCCTGTTTTTTGAAGGGTTGCTGGGTTGTTCACTCGAGTTAGAAAAACTCTTTAAAAAAATCCGCACTGATATCATTGGAGTCATGCCACCAGCTTAGATTCATCTGCGGAAAGCACATGGTTCATCCATCTTACCTCTTTATGTTCCTTTTCCACCCTTCTATTTGCCCACAGGACAGGTAAATAAAGGAGGCCAAACCTCCATCTTGCAGGGTACTTTTGGGGGTATCTGCATCAGGAGTGGAAATGAAGCCCTTGTACATATAGCATGTTGAACTGGCAGTTTATCTGGGGTACAACTAAACCCCTCTAGGTGAACACTCATTTGTTACTTGATGAGTAGGATGTTCTCATCACACATTACTTTGTCCCAAAGAATGAGGCCAAGAAAAGGTGACATCCCCCCAGTAGACTTACAGTCCCTGGATTATTTATTTCCTATGGCATGCAATGTCAGGGATATCCACAGTGCTATGCTTCAGAGTGGTTCTGGCAGCCTAGCTGCTAGTTTGTTTAGTTTGCACTTCTGTGTTTATCCACGGTGCTCCACGTGGGGCGAACCAACTTGCACCACCTGACTAGCGGTGCTCGGGTTCATCCGGGGTTTCGAATCCGGGCAGGTCCAGCGCTGGCTTCTGCTCTTCCTCATGAACACAGCTAGCAACTCTAGCTGTGGGTCCCTGGATTCTTTGCCCTGACGTAGTTCTCAAGAGACAATGGCTTTTATCCTACTGTTGTTTCACTTCCAGAAAGCCTGGCATGTGGCAAGCTTCACAAAAAGAAAACCGGGAACATAGATATTGTGACCTTTATTTGACCAGTAAGTTCCACGTTGGGGCAAAATTCAGTCCAGATGTCTTCATTTGTAGAAATGCTGGCACAGAACATTCATTGCAATCTGCCACTCCTTTGCCTGATAGCTCAAGGATCTTTTGTGGCTGTGAAACCACAATTTCCTGCCCTGTGATTGAAAAGAGAGAGAAATAAAGAGGCTCGTTGGCTCACGCCACTGCATTGAACCAAGAGCTCTTCCAGGATGGGAGGTCATGAACTTGGCTAAAAATTCTTCCAGCCCTGGATCCTGCTTGAAAAGGACGCGCGGCAGGGAAAAAACCACTTTGCGCAGAGTCTGCCTAGAAGGGCCTACAAGGACAAATGTTTCCAATTATGGGGGAGACGCTGCCTGCACGGCATGTTATAGCAGCAAACGCCTTGGGGGAGACTCTATTCTCCTGCTACCGAGGGTAAAGTCTGCCTTTAAACATTTACATCTGCTTAAAAACAACCGAGGGCGAGAGGAAGGAAGAGAGACATGCTGCTCAGAGTTGCAGAAAAGGCTGAGCTCCCACAAGCCAACTCTCTAAGCCAACTTCACTTCAGGAAGACAGGCAGGAGCGAGGGTCTCCCTCGGCGTATGGGGATGTGCTTTGCACTAGGTCATGAGATGATTTGCTTGGTCGGGTTAGTAATCTTGCCTTTGTGGTTGATAATGTGAGGTCTGGAGCCTAACTTGTGGTTCAGAAACAGTCAGTTGTGGCTTGTTAAGAAACATGGCTTAGCGTAAACCTACTTTTTATTTTCAAAGAAGCTGCTTGGTTTTTAATCTTGACTTTTTAGTCCTTGAACTCCTTGCACTTGGACTGAGCTTTGTCTCCCAGACTGTTTTTATTTATTTATTTATTAAATTTATATGCTGCCGAAATCCGGAGTCTTTTGGTGGCTGTTACAAACCAGAGATTCCTTCTCCACCAAAATGAAGCCCAACCTGAATATGACAAGAGGAGAAAGACAGTTATGGAGGATACTCTACTCCACAACCTCTGGAGCATGACCTTTGTTCTTCTGATGGACAGTTCAAATGGAGGTTACTCCTTGGGCCATGTCACTTATGACAATGCCCCTTTTTGTTCTTGCTGCTGTCGATTAGGGACAACACTCAAGGCCACCTCTTGTTTTGTCTAAGGAGGATTTTAAGACACCACAAAGAGCAGGAGAGTGAATGCCCGCTGTCCTGACAGCCCCTTATAAGGGTGGTTAGACAGTGGCATTTGTTTACATGTAGTGCCCAGCAACTGGCATCAAAGACCTTCCTTCTCTGAACTGGTAGCCAAATATGGCCATGGTCCTTTCTTAAAATGTCCTGCAGCTCTGTTGCCTGCATGTGATGATCAGGAAAAGTCTTCAAACTTCTTCACTTCAACTATCAAGCAAGAAATCTAAAGAAAAAGAATTCAAGGATCTCTTCTTCCAATCTAGTGTTTGTCATCAGCACAGCCTTCTGCCATCTTCCAAAGTTTCTGCTGCTTTTCCATTTCTCCCCCATTCAGTGAGCTTCTGGGTGTCCCATTGCAAGGGGCTTTGATGGGCCTCTGTACCACCCATCTTCAACTCCCTCCCTTCAACTCCTCTCCTCCAACATCCTGCTGCTCTCTCTGCAGTCAACCCAAAGCAGCAGCTTGCTGCCTCCCCATGCCCATCCAACCCAGCACCAATCTTTCTGGAGTGCCAATGTTACTGTGTGGTGTCTCCTGCCAACCTCCCTCCTCCCTGCCCTTTTTGCTGCCAACTGGAGCTGCCTTGCATCTTAGTTGAGGCTTGCTCTGCAGAGAGATCCAAGCTGAGCAGGATCTGATTCCTGGTGGGTGAAGTCAGCACGACTGTCATCAGCAAGGCCAACAAATTATGCCAGACAGCAGAAGAACTGGCTGTGCTGTGGCAGGTATAAGTGAGCAGGAAGCTTGCACTTTCCAACACGCGCTCCTCATCTGAAGGGTCTGCGTCTTGCTCCCTTCCTACAGCTGCTGCATTGGCTTGCCTGATGCATCCCTTTGATGCATTCCCTTGGCTGGAAATAGGAGTCTGGCTGGCACAGTTTTTGTCCTGTCAAGAAACAGCACCGCCCCTTCATCACTTCCTAACCTGGGAAGAAGTTGGAAGCAGGGAGACAAAAAAAGAGGGGAGATGGGAAAGCCTGGGTTTCCTTGGCAGCAACTGGCATCTGCAAAGATTTGCTGCTGTTTTGTTTCCATGCAATGATTCGGTTTTTGTAGGATGGAGGGGCAGGAGGAAGAGGAAGAGGAGGAGGCCTTGTCTGATGGCAAACCCATCCCACGATGTTCCGTTTAGAGCTGGACCATTCTTGGCCCATAGGGCTGCTGCCAAAAGCTGGTGAAGGCCTCCTCCTTCCAGAACAAGGCACATGTCCTCCTCTTCCTCTGCCACCACCACCCTCAGCACCATTTTCACATCTGCTGGTTAGCTGTTCTTTTCAACTTCTCCACATTTTCACCCCAAGAACTTTGCACCCAGAGTGCAAGTTGATAAAACTGCCTGTATGAAACACTCCACTGCATTGCTGATAGTGGGGAAAAACACAACTGTTTTCTGCCACTACTACATCTGCATCAACTTTTTCACTGGAGATCCTTCGGAGACAAAGAGCTCTTTGACATCAAGGCTTGGGAAAAAATGAGGGTGAAGGCTTTGCCTCCCCCAAAGAGTTTGCTGCTATAACATGATTCATCAATGTAGAATGTTCCTCCAGGATGGATGTCTTCTCCAAATAATCCACACCTTGGAGTCATCATGCCACACAAGAGCTTCTTAGAGTGCTTTGTGCTGCATCACTCAACTGTATTTCGGCATCAGGCTCTAACCTTTCTTGCAAAAAATTCAGGGGGCTTTATCTTTCATAATTGTTCTTGATGTTCTACCTGTCATGCTGTCAAGCTTTTTTGTCAGAGTGGCAATAAATTGACCATCTCATCTTGATGGAATCCTTGGTGCTCTCTGAGCAGACATTACAAAATATGTTCCAGGATTGAGCTACAGAGAGTCTCTTCTATTGGGATCTCATTTTTGCTCATTTGCTATTTATTCTGATGATGGGCAAGACAACTAATTAGGAAAGAAGGGGCCATCCTGCCCCCAGCCCAGAGAACTGTTTGTTACCTAGAAGAATGATTCTGTCAACCTTCTTTGCAATCCTCAAGAAATTTTGTGATAACTCCCAAGATCAAAGCCCGTGGGATTTGGAACGCAGAAGACCATCGTTCCAGATGAGGACCTTTCCCTCAGGGCAGCCTTCAGGCACATCAGGACTTGCCAAGAACAGTAGCAGCAGTTACAGAACTTGCAAATTTGTCATCTTTCAGCGTGAAGCACTGGCACTTTGGGGGTCTGCTAATTAGACTGGGCTAGGGAAAAGGCTGCTGAGTTACAGTGAATTAAAATTTATAGAGCACATTTGAACTGCAAAGTGCTTCCTAAATAATGTTTGCTGCAGGGTTTGCTAGGATCTTCCTTTGGAAGGCAGAAGCAGAGTCTAGGAGGAGTAGCTGATTAGGGGTGACTCAGGAAGACCGTAAGATCAGCTTTGCAGTGCAAAAGGTGAAGGACGGCCATCACTGTGTTTTTACTTAGTAGCCCTGGCACTCGTGATGCCACTTTACTGGGACTAAAGTTAGTTGGTTATTTTACCCTGAGTCGGTCCCAGCTCTTGACAATTGGAAGGACAAATGTCCATCATTCCTAGAAATAATTTGTCGCTCTTCTGGGGACGGTCCACTGAGCTCTCTGATTCTGCCTCCCCCTCCCCTTTTTTAGCCCTAAACCTTGCCAAGCTTAGTTGCTCTTCCTAAACCATTATGCCCCAATGATGTGAGTTTCACTTGTTAATTGGCATCTCAAGGGAGCAGTTAATGGTTCAGGACCAATTGATTGGCTATTCTTAAAGTCCATAATCTGGAGGCATCCCTCTCCTCTCCTTTGTTCCATTACAGAAAGCTGGGGCAACTTTGAATGGAGAAGCACAGAGATCTGGTCCCAGCTCTGGATGTAGGTTGCTTGCTCTCCAGGAGGTATCAAGAAGGTGCAGGACAGAGGGCATCCCATGCCCACCCTGACTGAGTGAGAGAGGGGCATCTCTCAGGGATGTTGAGAGAGGGGCATCTCTCAAGGATGTTGTCCTGGTAGTACTGCCATCATATCAGGGAACACTACTTAAGAAACACGCCAAGTTCTTGGAGTACTGCCATTTATTCCAGGGTATTCTAATGTTGCCAAAGGAATTCACTTTTTATTTGGCAACCCTTGTTTCTGAGTGCTCACTGGTTTGTAATAACGTGTCAGATTTATTAGGGAATCAGAGATGCTTCTGTCTCCACAGCTTGAGAAGCCGTTCTAGCCTAAAAGTGGGAGGAAGCCACAATTTTCCCATGAAATACTGACGTGCAATTATTACTTATTTTCCCAACCTCGCTTTTTTTTTTTGAGAGTGGATCACTTGATTTACAGTTGTTCAGAAAGAGGGAGTTTAGACATTTCCTCTTCATAAAATGGCAATCAAAGTTGTAGTACTTGTGTGGTGGTTGTAAACTGGGCATATTTAATGCCTGGAATCAAGATATAAAATGATTCCAAGATTTATTAATTTATTAAATGTATATGCTGCCAAACTCAAACATGACTCTCATATTTATATAAACAAGGCGTGTCCAACCTTGGCAGTTTTAAGATATGTGGACTTTAACTCACCAAATTCCTCAAACAGCATAGCTGGCTGAGGGATTCTGGGAGTTGAAGTCCACACATCTGTCAACTGTCAAGATTGGACACTCCTGATATAACGCGTTGTTATTTTGGACTCAGGACTGGAGAGGAAAACAACATTGTTGATCTGAGCTTGGGCCTTGCAGACAAGGAGCATCGAGGAACCAGTCTTTTCTTGGATTTCTGGGGGAGATCTGTGCTTTACCTGTGGAGGGTCCCAGCTGGATGCAGCATCTCCAGAGGGTACCCAGTCTGTGGCCTGGACCGGCTAGGACAAAGGCACCTTCCTCAAGGAAGAGGCTGAGGTGGAGAGCACATCAGGAGCGCCTTGGTCAGCCTGTCGTCTCCAGAGTACCCAGAAGGCTACAGGGAGGATAAACCCAGCGATGACTCCAGTCTTACTGGAGCAGAACAAACTTTCATTGAGAGTCATATTCCGTTGTTGTTGTTGTTACTGTGGCAACCACCATTCATGACAAATACAAAGGAACAAGTTCCTGTCCCAGTGAGCTTCAGCCTATTTTCTGCAAGAATGGCAAAAGCGTCCACGATCAAAGTGAACAACAATCATTTGGACTGGGGGCTCAGGGATATACCATCCTGGGCTGGGGAGATTCTGTTTAGGGACTCAGAATCCTATTCTCTGCATAGATGGTTACACCTGTTGCCATTGCTTTTTCACATGGATTGGAATTCGTCTTAGGCTCAATTCCTGGGTGCTCCTCCAAGAGCCAAAGAGCTCAGGTTGGAGGGCTGATGATTGCCAGCTGGGCAGGTGGTGCCAGCTGGGCCGATGCCGCTAGTCCTTGGCACATTCAAGCATCAGGAACTGAATGTCCCTGGAGGAACCCTGCCTTTGCAAGAAGGCTCATCTGCAGTTCTTTGCTGACCCCCAATGGGAGGCCTTCCTCCTAGCTTCCCCAAGCCAAAAGTGCTTGGTGATGGTCTTGAAGCCCCTCCGTAATAACCCTGGAATGGCAGGGGACAGGCTTTGGCAACTTGTGATGGAGGGTTGGACCGTGAAATGTTAAATGCTGCCCATCAGCCCTGCCCCATGGCTCCATGGCTAGCTGGCCCCCAGGTTGCCTTCTTCAGCAAGCTGGAAGAGCAGATGTTTACTGGGTTAAGGGTCTGTTTTTTGGGGGTGAGGGCTGGGGGGCAGGTTAAATGAGTTTAGACCAGAAGGGCCATAGATAATGACCCAATTGATGCTTGGCTAGCAGCATTCAGGAACCCCCAGCCTTTGAGACCATCTTCACTCACACTGGACTTGGGCTGCTTTGCAAAACATGGGAATGAAGGCATGGCTGAAAAATCAATGCATTTCCCCCCTTTCTTTCTCAAGGCCAGAAGGGGAGAACAATGCCATCAGAAAGGTCTGAAGTGGTGTGGAAGCAGAGATGGTGGGGAAAAAAATCCTTCCTTCCTTCCTTCCTTCCTTCCTTCCTTCCTTCCTTCCTTCCTTCCTTCCTTCCTTCCTTCCTTC
>JANHZU010003070.1:123539-133815 GCA_032468055.1 Acrochordus granulatus | reverse complement strand
AAAGCGACCCGCCGAGGAAGCCCCTCCTCGCGATCTGTCCATTATTTCATTGAAAATAAAACGGGGAAGCGGGGCGGGCGGACCACCGAGTTTCTGCCTCTCCAAGCTGTGCAGCGGGGGGGGCGCTCCATCTGGCGTGGCCGGAGGGGCGGGGAGGCTGCCTTGAGGGCCGCGGCCAAGTCAGCCTTGGAGCGCTTTACGCAATGCCCCCGACAAAGGCCGCTAATGCAGAGGGGGGGGTGGGCTGCGCCCCCAGGTCCCCCCTTTAAAAGGACTTTGCTTCCTCTCTCAACCCCCCCCCGTGCAGAGTACGCTGCCATCAACCTCATGCTGGACCAGATCAACTCCTGCCTGGATCACCTGGAGGAGAAAAATGACCGCTTGACCTCCCAGCTGAGGGAGCTGCTGGAATCCAACCGCCAGACCCGCCTGGAGTTCCAGCAGCAGCTTGGCCAGGAGGGGGGCGCCCGGGAGGTGGCCGGGCCGGGCTCCTAAGGGTCCCCCGGCACTGGGCGGTGGCTCGGAGCTCCCCTGCATCCGGGTCCCGGGCGCCGAACACCCAAAGGTCCGTGTGGGGTGCCCTGAGCCCCCAGACCTTGCTTCTTTAGCTGCTCTGGGCAGGGGGGTGCCCAAATGCAAAACAGGTCCTCTTGTGCAAATACAGGTAGTCCTCAACTTGCGCCCACAGTTCGGACCAGAATTTCTGTTACTAGGCGGGGTGGTTATTTGATCGAGTTGCACCCGATTCTACCGCCCCCTTTGCCAAAGGTGAGTCATGCAGCCATTAGGTAACCTGGGTTTTTGCTTGCTGGAAGGTCCCAAATGGTGATCGGATGCAGCCTCGATGCTGCAACCACCCTAATACATGCGCCCAAGTGTTGATTATGTGGCCAAGGGGTGCCGCGATGGTTCATACGTCAGATTCTTCAGTGCTGTTGTAACTCCAGACAGTTGCTGAATGAATGGTTGTAAGTTGAGGACTGCCCGTGCTCCCTTCAGCTTCACATGTGAAGGAAACCCAGCCCCACCCAGGTTTAGCAAACCGCGGCTAGCCTGCAATACGAACGCAGGCCTTCAAGGGTGAGAGGGAGCCAATTTGCCGGGGACTCCTGCTTCTCCAGCCTTGGTTGGTTCCTGAACAAAAACCGTCAGCGTGTTTTAGTCTTCCGGTGAAAACCTAAACGATGGATCCGACTCAAGGGACCCCCAAAAGGCTCGCTCGGACTGTCAGTTTTGTTCACATTTAGGCATCAGGACGATTCTCGCCGACTGATCCGTAATCGCCCCCAAACTCTCGTTCTCCCTTTGCAGAATTCTGCAGAGCATCCACGGCTCTGGGCGGACCCTTCGCGCTTTCCAGGACCTGCCCCTCCCCAGCCTGATCTTACGAGAATCTCCTCGGACTTCGACCCAAAGGCTGCCGCATGTCACGACCCCCTTAAATCTGGGCTCAAAAAAACCAGCGCCTGGCTGAGTTCGGAGGCGCCCAGACGGTAAAACCGTGTTGATGTATCCCTAAGTGGAGAATTCTTAATAAATGGGTGTGATTGCGACAAGGAGCCACAGGGAGGACTACTGTCTTAACTGCCCCCCCGACCTCCCTTGCGCCACGTGTGAACGGACACACACGAGATTTCGAGCGT
This sequence comes from Acrochordus granulatus, assembly GCA_032468055.1. Taxonomy (NCBI): domain Eukaryota; kingdom Metazoa; phylum Chordata; class Lepidosauria; order Squamata; family Acrochordidae; genus Acrochordus; species Acrochordus granulatus. The sequence goes on along the minus strand of JANHZU010003070.1, from coordinate 132,172 downwards.
CGCTGCGAGGGCTCGGCCATGGGTGCCGGAACCGGAACAGGCCAGGCGAAGAGACGGTCCTTGGAGAGGCTGTTTACTGGCAAAACTGGCTAAGCTGCAACCATGGTTTGCTGCTCCTGCCCGAGCCGGCGGTGCAAACCCCGGGAAGCACGTTAGTTACGCCGTCGCCCGAACTTGGTCACTGTTTAAGCAACGAAGTGCGGCGCCCAACGCCCCCAACCCCCTTTCCCACCTCGGGGGGCTTTCTTGGAAGAACTGCGCAGGGTAAACTGCACCGGAGACAGAAAAGGTTTTTTTAATTTTTCAGACCACCGACGAGGGAAACTTCCCTGAAGCAGAAGGCGAGGGACGGGGAAGACCCCGGGAAATCTCCGCAGGGGGAGTCTGGCCGCAGCCTCACCTCGCCCTGCGCCGGCTGGAGCGGCGAGGGGCGGCGGCGGCCTCCCCTTCGGCCCGGGTGGGAAGCCTCCCGTCCTGGCTGGCTCCGTCTCCGCCGGGCTCGGCCTCCCCTTGGCCGGGCGATGGGGCATCTGCGGCCGCCTCTTGCTGACCCTCCAGGCTCGGCCGCCCTCCTGGGGTGTGCAGTCCAGAGCCCCCGCCTGAGACCCCACCGTCCGGCCCCGCGGCGCTCTCGCTCACTGGCGCCAACAGGCTGCATGGCTCATCCACGACAGGCGCCCTGCAGATCGCCGCCTCCGCTCCCAAGTCCCCCGGGCCTCTCCGGACTGCCCCGGGGGGCTCAGAAGGGGCCCCCGAGGTGGTAATTCCCTGGTGCCCGGTAATGGCTTCTTGGGGATCGTGGATCTTGGCCACAGCGGGAGCTTCTTGGTCAACCAATTCCTGCAAGGGCTGCGAGGGGGACTCTGCACACGCCGTCGTGGCCTGGAGCCGGGAGGCCCTGTATCGCTGCGGGTGGAGAAGGAGCCGGGACTGAATCTCTTCAGCAGACTGCGGGGGGCAAAGACGGCCGTGAACCCAGCCGACCCCAGGGCAGTTTTAAGCAGCACGCTAGTCCTCATGCTCACAAACCGCTCTAGGGGCAGAAATTCACCGGCCGAACAGCTCAAGTTCTGCAGTGAGCATTTTCTCAAACTGCTTTTGGAGGTTCTTTCGTAACACATAGTAAAAAAAAAACCCAAATACAGGTAGTCCTCAGCTTACGACCGCTCGCTTGGCAGCCATTTGAAATTATAATACAATATGTATATAATGAATATATATATAATATCATGAAACATATAAGGGACACGCCACCCAGATTCAAAGTTCCGACATCAGGGGCCCCCTCGTGTGGTCAGGTAACCAGTTTTTGGGCGTTTATTTACTAAACTGATATGCCGCCCACCTCGTGGTCTGTTTGCAGCGTCCCGCAGTCATGTGACTGCGATTTACGACGTTTCCAGGCACCAGTGTTTCTGCAAAAAACACGCCCTAGCAAGCGATGGGTTCGCTTAATCGCTACCGCAGTAAAGGTGGCAAAATCGGTCAAGGTCAAATGATCCTCATGACTTACAACTAAGACTGTGGGCTTAATTCAGGTCGTAAGTCGAGAACGGCCTCTAGCCGCAGCCACGGAAAGATGCCTGAAGAGAGTTCAGGTTTTAGGGCAGGAGAGAAGAGCGTCAGCTGGCACGGAAGGGCAACAGGTTGGGGGTCCGCTGGACCCAAAGGGGCCCTGGGGGTGCTGCAGGATTCCCCGTACGTGAAGCATCGGGAAGGTCTAACCTGGAGATTCTCAAAATGCATCAGGGACTTGCAGTGGGACAGCCGCGTGGCCGAGTCGCTGGAGTAGAACTTGTGGCACAGCCGGCAGAGGAAGCCTGCCACGGGCACCAGAAAATCGAGCCCTGCCAGAGGAGGGAGGGGAAGGGGAGGCACGGGTGAGGCCGCAGACCGGCGGAGCCCCGGGAGGAACTCGACTGACCGCTGGAGCTCGCAAGAGAGGAAGCCGTTGTGCTAAAGCGAGGAGGGGCTTCGTAGATTAAGGAGGGGGCCCATTTCTGCAAGGAAGGCGGTGGGACCCGTTCGACATCCTGCCGAGCTTCTGCAGGGGAAAGGAAAAAAGCTCCCACCCACAGAGACCCACGTGCAGAGCGCCAAGCGGCCCCCCTCACCGTAAACAGTGTCCGGACAATACTCCGCATTTCCCCCTGGGTCTTCCGCCGACGTCTCTCTCGGTCCGACCTGGAAGGGGAGCGAGTCGGGCAGGTGAGAATCTAAACTCCCACCTTCGACCCCAAAGACAGAATTTTGTGTCCAGCTTCTGCAGAAGAGTGGAAGCGGAGCGCTGCTGGGCCTGGGAGGACCGGTGGGTCTCCTGCCCTGCCGCTACGCCGCAGCTCGGGCCCGGCTCACGAGGGCTGCGCGTGTGTCCGTGTGTGTCTCCGGGAGGACTCCTGGCCGGACGTGGAAGCGACACCTGCAAACGCTTTGCTGCGAGGCTGCTCCAAAAATAAAGGCGGAAGCAAGCACCCCTCCGGTCCCGGGAAAGCGGGGGGAAGAGGCGCGGCGCAGTGGACCCCCTTCGGCTCCAGGGGCTCCGCAGGGAGGGGAGGAAGCACCCCAGCAGCCTTCCGGCGTTCAGTCGGGGCAGCCAATCTCACGAAAGGCCAGTGCAGCACCTGGCCGAGGAAACCGTACCTGCTGCGGATTCAGAGGGTCCGCTGAGTCCAGCTGGCCGGCCTCCCCACTTTCTTCCTCCTTCTCCTCGTCTTCCTCGTCCTGCTCTTCAAAACATCCCACGGCGTCCACCGTGATGAGCTCCTCCGAGTCTTCTGGACTGCCCAGCTCTCTCTCGGCCAGCCTCACCTGGCCACACACAGGACGAGATGGCATCGGGAGGAAGGGAGGGATGGACAGACAGACAGGCAGGCAGACAGGCCACAAAGTCAGCTGGTCTGGGACGGAGAAGCCAAGTTGCATGCAATTTGGGGGTGGGGGGGGTGGGGGCAGCTGACGATGCCTTCAAGGCAGACCTTTCTTCTCATCGTCCTCGGATATCAAGGACGGACCTCATCGGTTCGTTTTCCTTCCCCACCCTGAAGCCGGATGGCCAACCCAACCAACTGGGGTCCCCCAGGCCCCCCTTTCTTCTCCGCTGACCTCTTTAGCCTTCTGCTTATGCTCCAAGGACTTCACGTGCTCCACAAACTTGCGGGGGGTTTTGAAGTAACGGCTGCAGACAGTGCAAAAGGGGCGCAGGAACCGTTTGGCCAGCTGCAACGAGAGGGGTACGGAGGGGAGGGAGGACGGACATAAGAGAGGGAGCAGGGAGGGAGCACATTCAGGCGAGCTGGAGAATGTTCCCCTTTCCCGCATCCGCGGCGCATCCGGCAGCGCTTACCTTGTGTTCTTGGGTCCGACGATGCTTGATCAGGTCTCCCCGAAAGTTCACCTGGCAGGTGTTGCACCAACGCTGCTGGCCCTCCCTGCGAGGAAGGCAAAGGAACCCCAGCAGGGCTGCTCAGCCCCTTTCAGCCCCCCGCCCCCCAGCACGTAGTCCAGGAGGAGGCCTGCTTTCCTGCACTCACACAACTTCGCGAGGAGGAGACGGGCGCGCGCATCAACCGCTGCTGTGGGCCGGGCCCCGCACACCTACCCGTCCCTCTCCGCGGGGAGCGTCGGCTCCTTTCCCATCGGCAGCAGGGGGACCAGGCAAACGTTGCTTCTCCGCTGGATCTCCTGAAGCCGCTGCTGGTGCTGCGCGCCCGCCATGTGCGCCTGGAAATTCTGAGCAAGACAAGCAGGCGCAAGGAAGAAAACCCCGGCCGGTTTGCACCGTCAGCCGCTTCCTCGGAAGCGGGGCCGCTGCAAAGCGAGCGGAAAAACGGAGTTGTCTTTTACCGAGGGTGACGGGGGAAAGGCAGGCTTGGGGGATTCGGGGCCGCTGGAGCTTTGTCCTCACCTTGCAACCAGAACGGGGCTCTGAGGACTGATCGCAGCGCCACCCTCATTTCGGATGAGCACTAAACCAGTGGCTGTAAGGTGAGGGCCACCCGTAGCGGGTGGGGAGCCACGGTGCACGCAAACAAGGAGCCAGGATCAGTGGGGTTTCCCTGCTCTCTTCGAGAACACGTTTCCGTCGCTTTTAAACCAGGTTTGCCTTCGGAAGGGCCCGGAAGCAGGTCCCGGCTTTCCACGGACGGGCTTGTTCGGAGAGACCAGGATGCCTCGGCCGCAGAGCCCCCCCTTTCGCCCCTCCTCACCTGCTGGTTGCAGCAGTTCGTTCGGCAGATGTAGCAGTAGAAGTTCAGGGCGGCTCCAGGACCGGCGGGCGGGGCGGGGCGGGGCGGGCCCGGCTTGAGGGCCGGCGCGGTGCTGATTGCCCGGCTCTCACTGCTCTGCTGGATGGTCACCTTCAAGGCGCCCGCGCTGCTGACCACCTGGCGCACAAGGACCAGCGGAAGGGCCCGGCTCAAGCTCTCTGGGGCTGGCGGGCCCTTCGCCCCCGGCCGGAACCAGGCCCAGGTCCAGCTCGCCACTCTGGCTCCGCGTGGGCAGCCGCTTTGCACCCCTCGGGACCGAAGAGCAGAAGTCGGCTCAAGCCGTCTCCCCCCGCTTTTTGGCTCACCTCCGAGGTCTTCAGCTGCTCTTCGAAGCTCTCCTCCAAAGCCTCCGCGGCCGCGGCCCCTTCCCCGGGCTCAGCGTCTAGGAAGCAGAGACCGTGGGAACGCCCGGCGCCCAGAATCGAGCCCGGTTCATCAAGGGAACACGGGCTTCTTCTTGGCTGCACGGAATCCAGCCGAAGCCAAACCCCGCGGAGAGGCTCCCCTGCACCGAATGGCGGCTCGTGCGTGAATCGGGGCTCCCTGGAGATCTGCAGGCGAGGCGCTGCTCTGCGCACCCCAATTCCGGCCCGGGAGAGCCCGGTTCTTTGTCGAGGGGCACAAGGGGCCCTACGAAGAACTCCCGGGAATATCCAATTTTATTTCGATGGCACACCGAGGCCCACTCTTTTTTTTAAAAAAAAATGCATCCCTGCCATGGTACTTTCTATAGGCAGTCCTCGACTTACGACCACAACTGAGACTAGGAACTTCCATGGCTGAATGATGCTATCGTTAAGCGAGTCATCACTTGCCGAATTTTGTGACCTTTTTTTTGCCACGGTCATGAAGCCAATCACACAATACCAGCTTCCCCCGTTGACTTATTGGGGTCATTGGGAGCCCAGCTGGAAGTGGGTGGCAGCGATCACATGACGCTGGGACGCGACGGCCGTCGTAAGTACGTACTGGTTGCCAAGCAGCCGAATGTTGAGGCTTCCTCGCTCTGAGGCTCTCCTGGGGTTGGGAAGCCTGTTGCATCTTCAGAGCCGGAGATTTCGGCGTCCCTAGGAGTGGGGAGGAAGGAGGGCCGTTAGGGGGGCGTCAGAAGGGGCCAACATCAGGAGCAGCTCCGACCGTGCGGTGGAGAGGCGGGAAAGAGAGTGGCAGCCTGTCAGCTTATGCTCCCCGTGATGCCAAGGACACTCGTCATCAACGCAATGCTCAACGCAGTTGCGGCTTCTCTTCATCAACGCAACACTCAATGCAGTTGCGGCTTCTCTTCATCAACACAACACTCAACGCAGTTGAAGCTTCATCAACGCAACACACAATGCAGTTGAGGCTTCTCTTCATCAGCGCAACACTCAATGCAGTTGCGGCTTCCCTTCATCAACACAACACTCAATGCAGTTGAAGCTTCATCAACACAACACACAATGCAGTTGAGGCTTCTCTTCATCAACACAACACACAATAAAGTTGAGGCTTCGCTTCATCAACACAACACTCAACGCAGTTGCGGCTTCTCTTCATCAACACAACACTCAGTGCAGTTGAGGCTTCTCTTCATCAATACAAATACACTCAACACAGTTGAGGCTTCGCTTCATCAACGCAACACTCAACACAGTTGAGGCTTCTCTTCATCAACGCAACACACAATGCAGTTGCGGCTTCCCTTCATCAACCCAGCACGCAACACAGCCGAAACTCCATTCATGAGCAGCACCCGCACAACGTATCAAAGAAAGGCAGGGCGGCTGCGCTCGGCACCGCTTCAGAAACGCCGATGTTCATGCTCAGCGTCTCCCGGCAAGGCGTCAGCCGCTCTCTGGCTCTGCCCGTCGGCGCATCTGCTCAGAAACATGGCCCGGCCGACCCTCCCCCTCCCCCTCCTGGGCAGTGCTGGTCAACCATGGCACATCTTGGGGGGCCCAGCCTCTCGTGCGCCTCCCGGGAACGAGGCTTACCTTCGGGGTTGCTTGGCTGCTGGTTCCCCATCCCGAGGGGGGTCCAGGGGGGTCTCTGCAAGGCAGAACATCCAAACTCACTGCAGGTCCTGCTCCCGGTCTGCGCCTGGTGACAGCGCCTGCCGCACCACCCGTGGCACCCTCGCAAACCCCAACATCGGAAGCGCTCGTCGTCTTGCAGGGCTCAACTCGGGCCCTGCTTAAAAAGGGGAGCCCCGTCCCCCGCATCAGCCGCGCCTCCCCCTTCCCTTGCTTGTCTTTCTGCACCCGACATTTTCCACTCGGGTGTCGTGGTGCGTTTTGTTTCCCTGCAGCCTTCGCCAAGCCAACGCAGAGCACCGTGCGCAGCGCTGGACCCGACGGGCGCTGCAGTCCCCAGCACGGCAGGGTGTCCGGAATGCCCCCCACTTATTCGCTGGCGCTTGTTCTTGATTTTACGGCTTCGTGACAAAAAGCTTAGAGCACCTAACGGCTGAACTGCCGCCTCTCCCCAAATTGCCCACCCCATAAACCTAGCTGTGGGGGTACGTCGGTTGCGGTGCATGGGTTACGGCGCACGGCGCGCCAACCCAGCCAGTTATGGCCTGCATAAAGAGTCACATCGTAAGTTATGAACCCGACCTTCCCAAGAAAATTACGATTTCCTTCCCTTTCAAAGGCCCCATTTGCCAGCCAAGCCAGCTTCCCCAGACCCTGGCAAGGATCGGACCCCTCCTGAGCCACCGAGTGCAGCGTTACCCACCTGACGGCGGAGAGCCAGGCCGCTTTCCCACTGGCGCAGCCCCCTCCTCGCCTTGCCCTTGAAAAGACGACGATGCCCCGTCTGCCTCTCGCTTCCTCTCGGCGATCCGTGGAAACTCCTTCGGTTGAGGAGGGGATTTTAAAGAACAGGCAAGGTTGGCTTCAACAGTGTTCTGGCATGATTGTGATACTTTACATGTCTGTATTTTTTGCAGGCCACGTTTTGGGGGCAGAAAAGCGGAACCCCTCGAAAGGGGAATGGCAACACCACGCAAGGGGCCACACGCTTCCAGCCGGGCATGCAGGAGACCGAGGGAAGGGGGACGCTCGGGGGGGAAATGCACACTCAGGAAATAAAGACGGGGTCCGCCTCTCCTGGACTGCCAGGGGTCTCTCTTGACCCTGCCTATCCTACAGAGTTGTTGCTCGCACCACAACCTCCGAGTGAACGGCCGTGAAAACCGGCGAGACGTAAACCCCGATCCAAGAACCAGCTCACCTTGCGAAAGGTCCGGTTCTGGCGATGAAACGGGAGGGCCGGGAACCCCAGGTGGGGGGGCTTGAGGGAGACCGGCGGGGGTCCCAGCAGAGAGTGCCGAGTGGCCTGAGGGAAGAACTGCTGCAATACAGGAGCGGCGGCCACGTTGAAGCCTCTTAGGTTACCTGTCGCGGCCCCCCAACAGCCAGGAAGGGAGGAGGGAAAAAACGGCACATCAACCACGTCGGCCACATTTGGGCACCCCGAACGTGGCTGGCTGCGTCCCAAAAGGATTTTGGTGGCTTCCTGCCACCAAAAGGATTTCCAGCCACTGTTTCTGCACTGCGTTTCCAAGCAGGAAAAAAAGCAACTGACTGAACCTAGATTCAAACGGGGTTGCTCTAGGGACCGGCGGGATGGGCTGCTCTTTCGGGGTGTCTTTCGAACTCAGGACCCTGCAGTTCAGTTGCTCAAGGCTCGGCCCGATAGCCCAAAAGCCTGTGACAGGAATTAACAAACCCGGACAAGGCCACGCGAGGAAGAAGAGTTTAGGAAAATTCCGATGGCATAACTGAGAACCAGTTTGGGGTTGTGGTGAAGGGGCCGGCCGCGAAAGCAGGCGGTGCGAGTTCTAATCCTGCCTGAGCTATGAAAGCCAGCAGGGCGGCTTTGGGCCAGCCACTCTCCCAGGGTGGTGGCTGTGGGGAAAATAAGAGGAGGGAGGAGCGTGAGATCCATTTGCCCCCTTGAGTTATGTATAAATTAAGAAAGGTGGGATAAAAAAACCCAAATAAATCACAAGGGGTCAGGTCAGGAGGCTGGCCAGGAAACCAGGTTGTGGTGGGCACAACTCGAGGTGGAAACCCGCATCTGGGACAAGAAGGGGCCATTTCTAATCGTGATTACTCAGCACACTAGATAAATAAATGTGCTTTTGCTTAACTGCAGCTCCCTCCGAGTTGTCTTCGTGGGGAGGAACTGTATTTCCGTGGCTGAAGTGGCCCGAAACGGACACCGCCTGAATTATTCAGGCCCGGCTCTTTTCTCCAACGTCTTGGCATCAGGTATCCGGACAGGTCAACCCGCAGCGACCAGAGGACGCTCAGGGTTCGCATCACGGTGGCAGAAACCTCAGCTAATAAACACTCCCCAGTGAAAAAGGATCTCCAGGATGGA
>JANHZU010003070.1:97578-118759 GCA_032468055.1 Acrochordus granulatus | reverse complement strand
GTCGTGTTTGCTGTCTGGTCCACCTGGGGAGGTTGACCCATGCGGGGAGTCCGCTCTTCCGTTCAAAATGCTCTGCGGAGAGAGTGTGCCGTGTTGGGGGCACCACTGATACTCGGGGTGGTGTCTCCAGATGCATTGCAAAATGTAGGCAGAGCTGAGACAACCTCCTAAAAGGTGGGTCTAGGGCAACCCGCCCAAATTAACTTCATTAAACCTTCAGTCCACTTAATTCAATACTCTTAGTAAAGCTATAGCAATGAGACAGTTACTTCTCTGCACTTAACAATGTTCACCGTTTGTCCCACCATATTCACAATTATAATTTAGAAGACGACATCATAACTCATTAGAGAAGGTTCAAAGGTACCAACCAATAAGCAGCAATCACCTTAGTGTCAACTGCTGGAGAAGGATTTACAAAGATTTTAAAAGGATCATCAGCAGTCGGTCAGAAATGAGTAAGGAAAGAGTTAGGGACTCTTGAACAACAGAAAGTTTCAACTGTGAACGTTATAATGGAAAGAACTTACCACCAAAGCTTGTTCTCAGAAGTAGGAGCCGAGTGCAAAACGTTTTATAGGCTAAACAGTCCAGGATATTCCGTAAGGTTGCAGCAGCCAAGACCATGGTCTATAAGCAGAAGCACCCTGATCATTCGTGAAGCCAAGTGGAAGCTAGAGCAGATGTTTCCACCATAACCATCTTTCCCTTTTGTGGCAGTGAATGGTTTTCTTCCCCCAACGCAGGATGGTGCAGCAGTTTGCTGTGGACTTTGAGAAGCGCATTGAAGGTTCTGGAGATCAGATCGATACTTACGAACTCTCTGGTGGTGCTCGCATCAATCGCATCTTTCACGAACGATTCCCTTTTGAGCTGGTGAAGGTAAAACGTAACCTCTGATGATCGTTTAGGCACTTTCTTCACCCTCATATCTGGATATCCCCTCTTAATCTGTATGTCCTAGGCTGAGGTCATCTCTCTTAAGACCTGGAACAAAAATCGGTAACCCTCCAGCATCTAAGGATCTCCTCCACCCGTCTACAAAGGCACCAGTTCAGTTAAGGCTGAACTAGACAAGTTTAATCAAGATATAGGTGGTAGGAGTTGATCAATATCAAGCAAGGCGGTACTAAGACAGCCAAACATTTATGTTCTAGTTGCCAAGTTAGCTTCTCCACCATCCCATAACACCTTTCAATACAATCTGCAGGTTAGTTACAGCAGGATGTATTGTACGCTGCCCAGAGTGCGAGGGGCAGCCCTATAAATGTGATCAACAAATAAATACAAATAAATCAATAACCATCTCCCATGATGATTAGAGGTGGACATCTAGAAGATGTCTGGTAGGACAAGGCTGCTCTTGTAGGCCTAACCAAGAGAAATAAAAAAGGAGGTGATGCTTCTGGGAATGTTGTCCCATCACATTTAGCAAATCTAGATTAAAGAGGGTTGAGCTATCTTCTTCCTTGAGTATCCTTAAAATAATTTGGCATGTTCTTCTCTTGGCATTCCTGATCCATGTCTTTTTCTCCTGGTGCAGATGGAATTTGATGAGAAAGAGCTCCGAAGAGAGATCAGCTATGCGATTAAAAACATCCACGGTATCAGGCACGTATTCATGCAACACAGGGACAGCTTTTATTAGGTTCCTCTGACAATATTCTCAAGCCAGAAGACTTCAGAGGTATGGTAGGTTGGCTCAAATACCTGACCAGACCATTGACTTTGAAACATTTTGGTAGGTTCTACGATTAGTTATTGGTGGCCTACATGTTCTTCTTTCCTGAGATAAAGTCTCTGTGTTGGGAAGATATGTTGTCTTGAAGAGGACAAGGATGTGGGAGGTTAGACCAACCTGTCCATATGTGGTTTTAGATTGCTTGTCTGAATACTGACCCCAACTCAGCTTCCCAATCTAGTGGTGAGAGGTCCAAAGATTCTCAGATAGACTCAGTCAAGGTCAAAACAAGTGAATTAGACTTCCCACCACCTGTAGGGTGGACAGAACACCCAGCCCTGTGAATGTAGGTGCCCTCCAAGGAGGGATGCTTTATCATTTCACAGAATTTGATCTCCTAAAACGTCCTTGAGAAAAATAAGGTGTTCCAGAACTAGAAGAAGACCATTCTTTTGTGAATGGAGTTAGATCCCTGAAGGATGAAGATCAGGAATCTGGTTGGATAGATCTCAGGGAACTCTTGTTGACCCAAAGATTGTCTTTTTGGGTTTCACATATTGAGGGTTTCACATATCCATCCCCACAGGCCAGCTGACTTTCTGCCTGATAAGCAACTCCTTTCAAGTTTTTATGCAATGCAGTGATGTTCTCCTCGCCCTATCTCCCTCCCCCTTTGTCCTCTTCTCCTCTTCCACCACCATCCCACGTGTTTAGAACTGGTCTCTTCACGCCTGACATGGCTTTTGAGACCATTGTGAAAAAGCAAGTCAAGAAGATTAAAGAGCCGTGCCTGAAATGCGTGGACATGGTCATTTCGGAATTAATCAGTACGGTTAGACAGTGCACCAAGAAGGTAAACCCGGGAAGGGGAGCATGGAGTCCTGACATGCTCATGATTACCCCCGTGCCAGCTGAAGCAGAGCATTTGTGACCTGGCTGTTGTTCTCTTCTGGTTTGCCCTTCTTCACAGCATGACTAGACCTGAGTGAACCCTGCCTAAAGTTTCCTAGCCAATCAGAAACCAATGGCAAAGCTTAAGCAGGTGGCATCAGGGGTAAATTTCTCCAATCAAATCTCAGGGTGGAATTTGGGAATGCCACCAAGTCTGATAGAGAATGCGGGATAATTGTTTTCTGTTAGCTTTAGAGTTGTGGGGTATTTTAGAAGAAAAAATGACTGTCTTTTCCCTTTGTTGTCTAATGTCTCCATTTAATGCTCCATGTAGAGCATGCCTGGGAGACCGGCACTTTGGAGAAACCAAATATATACTGCAAAGAGTGAGATAGGATTCTAAGAGTTAGTGCAGCATCTGCCATATCAGTGGGGTTCTTCTGAGATGTGCCAAAATTAAATCGGACGGTGCTTCCCTTCATCTGGGTTGGCTGTTGCTTTCTCTCCTTTCTTCCTTTTTTCAAATTGAGATACAGGACTGAAAACCTCTGGATGATCTTTCCCTTTTCCAATGTATTTGGAAATATTTGATCAGTGGTTGCAGAATTGATCCACAAGCTGGTGGTGGAAGATGAAATGGGGCAATCCTTGATAGAGCCTAGTTGGGTCTCACAGGTTTTTTTCTTTTGCAGAATTCATCCCCAAACTAAACAAAATTCACATTTTGGAACAATCAAAACCAATGAGCAATTCAATAGGGCCATTTTGGAACTGTTAAACCAACTCTACCACTCTTAAAATCCCATGTCAGTCTTCATCTCTGAATTAGGCTGGTGGGTTGAGTCCTCAAATCCTGAAGATGCCAAAGATAATATGGCATGGATCTGTTTTTACATCTCCAGAGCTTGGCATGTTTTCTGATTGGCTTGGTTTGGGTCCTGCCCCCAAACAGCAACAAAAGGTTGAAGATCATCAATTTGAAAACATCTCCCTCCCTCAGTTGCTTATGGAAAGGGTGACCTTGAAAGATACTAGCTTCCATACATTAATGTTTTGATTGAAAGGAGCATCTGGAGCAGTTCCGATCTCAGCTAGTCAGCTTGCTTTCTAAAGCTGAACAAAAATAATCCTGTGAGAGAGCAAGGAAAAAGTCAGGACTTGAAGCATGCCTCCAGGTACTGGTGGTTTAATTATTTTTCTTCCCCAAAAAAAGGCATTTGATTAAAAGTGTGGGAACCTGGAAGCCTTACCATCTTGGACAAGCTGTTGGCCATTTGCGAGCGGGTAATGGGGTAGGGTATGCTGAATAGAGCTTGAGAATGCTCTTTGTTGTAGATCAGGTGTGAATTTTGGGAGTTGAAGTCCACAGATCTGAAAGTTGCCAAGGTTGGACACCCCTATAGTAGACAATCCCAGTGAAGGACAAGATTCATGGCTGGTTTGGCAAGAAACCGCAGTAAGACTGTTAGAGCCCTTTGATGAAACAGATGTACCTGCCGCAGGTTTCTCAAGGTCCTAGAATGCTAGAAGGAGTTTTCTTTTCCTTTCCTTCTGTCTCGGGGGCTGTCTGTGAGGAGCACCCAGAAATTTGCCATTCGCTCCTGGTAATCGCTACCCCTTGGGCTGCCAAGTATACAGTGTCATCTGAACCATTGGATGGGAAGGGCCGATCTTCCTCATGCCGCCCCCTCAATTAATTTTCCTATGAATCAGTCCACATTCTTCTGCTTTTCTTTAAGATCTTTCCTGCTTCTGAATTGATTTCTTTGCTGATTTCTCTCTGCATGCTTTCTCCTTTATGTTCTTTCTCTTCCTACCTCCCTCACCCACTCCCACGAGTAGAAAATCCATACCCTTAAAGGGCAGCCTTTTTAAAGCTGACCTGTTCTTAAGGACAGGAGAAAGAAGAAGAACAGGAAAAGAAAGGAAAAAGAAATTAATGCTGGTTCATAGCAGGCTGGCTGGGGAATTCTGGGAGTCGAAGTCCACCCATCTTAAAGTGGCCAAGGTTGGGAAACGTTGCACTTGTAGACCTTGGATTGAGCAGGATTAAATCAGGGGACCTAGACATCTTTTATAACTCAATGATTTTCAGAAGATGGGATGTTTTAACTCAGTTTCCAAAGTTAAAGTCACCTAGGGGGATAGGTGTGTCGCTGACAAATTCATAGCTACCTTCTCCAAGTTCTCAAGATGCCACGTTCACCGGTGCCATTTGATGTCACCATGAGCGAGCCACCAACCGTGTTGAGAGAAGAGAAGAAGCAAATCCAAGCTTGGATCCCAGCCTTGGTCTGAGAGAGGAAAGAAGGGCAGGAACGGGAGGAACCTCTCTGTGTGTTCCCATCCATCTTGTTTTAAAAACCACCCTCCTAGCTTGTCATTTCCCACCCTTTCTCCCACCTGCAGAATTCACTCGATGCTTGGCAGCACACGGAATCCTATAGTGACACCCAGCTGGGGAACATCCGCCTGTGGAGGGATCCAGAGAAAAATCTCACTTCTCTTTTTTGTTTTGACCTTGCCTTTTTTCTCTTCTCTTCTCTTCCCTTCTCTCTCTCTCTTCCACTCTCTCCTCCCTCCGACTGCTTCGTGCCTTCCTCCCCTCCTCATTGCTTCTTCTCCCACCTACCCACCCATCCACCTTCTCTGCTCCTTTTCATTGTGCAGAACGGGTCTCTTCACGCCTGACCTCGCTTTTGAAGCCATAGTGAAAAAGCAGGTGCAGAAACTGAAGGAGCCCTGTCTGAAGTGTGTGGACATGGTAGTGAGTGAGCTCACGTCCACCATCAGAAAGTGTAGCAACAAGGTAAAGAGCCTTTAAAAGAGAGAGGACTATGCCCCCTCCCGTAAAAACAATACCCTTTTTGCGTGCACGCGAGCACACGCAGAGGAACTGCAAGAAGCAAGAAGTGCTCAGGTTTGGTTCGAGGAAGGATGAGAATGAGGAGCTTCCATGGGTGGCTGTCTCAATGGCCAGAGGTGTCGGGGTAGAGTAGAAGAGCGGATAGCTGTGGAACTCGAGGGGCGATCAAGAGGTGGTAGGATGAGGTTGCTTGTTGGACCATAACTGGGCATGTTCTGCTTCTGAAGGACGAGGCAGAGATGGCTGGCCTTCCATGTCCTTCCGGTGAGCTCTCCAAAGACCCGCGGTGGCCACTCGCAGAGGAATCTCATGTGAGATGCCCTTAACTTGCACGCTTGCCCTCTGGAGCAAAGTGGCCATCTGATCTAGCTGGGGCTTCACCCTGATGCCCCTGGACGGCGACATCTTCCGGTTGGCACCCAGGTGACAACGTTATTTCTCTTAGAGCGGCGTTTCCAACCTTTCTTCTCCTCGCCTCCGTTTACAAAAAAAGATTGGGAAGCAGCGGCTTCGGAAAGGAAAGCGGCATCGAATGACGAGAACCTCAGTTTGTCCAAACAGGCACATTGGCAGCGCTCCGTCCGGAACCAAATTCGAGGAACGAGTGAGACGCAGGCGTGCCGTTACCTTGGCCACAGCAGGGAAGTGGGTGCCCGTCCCCTCCCCCCGGGATGTCCTTTTTCAGTATTATTCGAATTTCCCCATCGAGTTGAAACTGGACGCTTCTTGCCGGTCTGCCATCCGAACCCAGCTTGGTCCAGTGGTTCAGCCGCCCGGTGATGGTGACTTCTAGTCCTGCCTTAGGCGCCAAAGCCAGCTGGGTGACTTTGGACCGCTCCTCTCTCTCAGCCCAACCCACCTCACGGGATTGCTGTCGTGGGGAAAACAGGAGGAGGGTTAGCTACGTGGAAACAATAAACGCGAGATGCAGAAATCTTTAAAAAACGCTGAACAGTTGCCCGTCTGGAGGTGGACGGTCCACGTCGATGATCCCTTGAGCCTCCACCCTTCAGCTGAAGAGGGAGCCCATCCCGGTGACCACCACCGTAGGCCATCTTTCTCAGGGGATAAACCCCACTTTGTGAGACCCTCGTTGTCACGGAATAAGGACCCAGCCTCTCTCCATGTCTCGACTTCCCTAGTTGTCTGGTCGGAAACCTCCTGGATTTCGCTAGAAATGCTTCAAATTTTGGAAAGCTGTTCAGAAAAAAACGATCCCTTTGACCGCGAATTGTGCCATTTCAGCTCTTTTCCAAAAATGCCGTCTTGGAGTCCAGGTTCGGGGGTCCATTTTTTGGACACTTGGGCACCAGCAGATGGCACCACACACCTCGTTGTGTGGTGCTTTGGCTCCGGATTTACACAGCAAGCGAACCACTGGCGCGAACTCCAGACGATCGACGACTCAAGCTTGATTTTGGCTTCGATCTTCTTCCAGAGGAAACACCCGTGGCTGCTTATGGAGGCGCAGCTTCTCTGCTGGGTTTCAAGCCTGGACCCAGGGATGCCAAGGAGGATGTGGAGCCAAGAAGAGAAAAGGGAGGGTCGTAACCTCCTTGTTTGAGGAAGCGGGCGGACATGTGCGGTGTGGAGGCGAAGCACGGGTGCATTTCCCAACGCGGTGGCAAGGGGCGCGCCCAGGAGGGGTCAGAAGTGTTGAAGGTTTGCCGCTGAGCCGGGTGAAGCTGCTTCGAGCACCTCTGAAGCACCTGCATGTTGGAAAAGCAGCTGCAGATCGCACCCTGGGAAGAGGGTGCCCCAAGGAGGATCGCGGGACGGGCCAAGCGGGCATCTAACTTCCCGCCGTGCGTTCTCCGACGCTCCCCGTGCATTAAGCCCCAGGACATGCAGCAAGCAAAGGGGATTCTTGAGCAACGACGGGATTATCTCCCTTCTACCTGCATGTGAATTTCGAAATCTGAAGCTGCAGGTGAACACTGCAGCTGTCATAAAGACACGCCGGGCGCCAAGTTCTCGAGGTACGACACTGCGGTGGTTGTAAAACGTGAGGACCGCTCATCCGTAACTTTTTTCCAGAGCCATTGTGACTTCAAAAGGTGCGAAACAGATGGTTGTGAGGACCATCAACATTCGGATGAACACAGACTCGAGCCTTCCAGTTGGGTGCCCCGTTTCGAACCACAACTTTGTGTGTGTGTGTGTTTTAACCTGTTTTGCAGCAGCTCCCCGCGGTTCCCCCAAAGTGCTCTCACTTCAGGCCAAGGCTGCAAGCAATAAAAAGAAGCCCGTCCTAAAAAAATCCTGCATCCAGGAAAAAAAACACACCCTTCCCAAGGATTGCCAAACCAGACAGGAAATGATCCATCTGCTCCCCAAGCGCGGCTGTGTGGGTGTCGGCGAACGGCTGCGAAGGAACGGCGCCCGGAGAAGAGACGGCAGACTTGGGCCGGTGCCAGGAAGAGAAATCAGGACGTTCAGAGCAGGGAGAGAAAGGGCAGCGTGCGACTGAAGGGGCAGGGGAGTGGGGGGCGCCTGGGAAGGGTGGGGAGCGCAGTCCGGTGCGGTCACGCACCAGCTTGCGCAAAGGGTGCTCGGCCCCGATGGGATCCAGTCTCCTGAGCCCAACAGTGGTCTCTGCGTCTGCGCAGGAGGTCGCGCCATAGACGAGCCGCCGGTCCGGTCCGGTCCAGGGCTCTTTTCCACGGCTTCCTTGGTTGTGAGTCAGACTTGGTGCTCCGCCAGGGAGCAAGGCTGGCCAACACCCACCAGCCGACCATTAAATCCTGATTCCGACTCAGGGTTAGGGACATCCCTCGATCGTGGCCCTGAGGAGCAACGGGGCGAAGGGTCAGCACCGGGGTGCAAATCCCGGTCCAAGAGCTTTTGCAGGAGAAGGCCAGGCGGGCGATCTAGCGGAGGACGCAGTGTCGCGACAAGCCGGAATCGGGGAACGGGGCTGCCCCCGAGGCTGAACCTGACGCACCCCAAATTCGATGGCCTCCATCGGCCTCTCCTCCAGTCTGCCTGCTCCCCTGCTCAGAAGGATGGCATTTCTGGGTGCTGCTTATGCGACAGCCCCCTCTCCCCTTCCCTGTGCACCGCAATGCATGGTCCTTCCGGGGGGCGATGGGTCTGTGATGTGACTTGCTCGTGGCCCATCGGCGACCCCTCTGTGCATGTCCTCCCTTCGCCACTACGCTGGGTGCTTTTCCCGCATGAGTTGTGCAAAACAGTGACGGTGAAGGTGCGGAATTAAACGGTGGGGAATTGTTTTGCAAGTTGGAGAACTTTGTGGAGGGAGGGGAATGTGCTGTGTGCTTTGGATAAGAGAGCTGGGAAAATGTTTTCCAATTTCCTAGCTGGTTTTATTGAGTTCTTGGACATGTTTGTTGCTGTCTCGGCAAGAAGAGCGGGAATCTCTAAAACTCTGCTTCTCTCCTTTGGCCATTTGAAGATGCATGAACTTTATCTCCCAGAATTCCCCAGCCAATCAGCTGGGGAATTCTGGGAGTTGGTCCACACATCACCAAATGGCTACTCCAAAACAACAAGCATCAAAATAGCCTAGAGAAAGAGCCTCCCAAGCCACTGTTTAAGAATGACGGCTTCCTCGTTAAAGCCACCCAGCGTCTTCTGAAGTGGGTGGCTGTAATTAATTATTTGTTTAAAAAAAAAGCATTAAAATGTGTTTGGTCACACTCCATAACTCATCTTCAACGCCATCCCCTTGGCAGGATGACACTGCTGCTAGCGTCACCAAGCCATGTTTCATTGAAGCGCGGTTAGCCGGTTAAGTCACAACTGGCACAATTCACTCCACAGGTTAAGCCATGGTTTGCAAGCCACCATAGCTGGGTTTGTCCTCCACTGAGCAGAAATCCCACCGTGAGTGAAAACACGTTGAAGGTGTACCTTAAGGGAGATTCTAAGCAAGGACTTCCAAACTTGGTTGGAACTTGGAAAACCTCTTTGCAGCTTTCCCTCTCTCCATAGTCTTGCCTTTCCACTCCCCAACAGCCCAGCCAGGTCCTCCTAGGCCATGGGAAGGGGTATGTCCTCCACTTGCTTCTCTGTCTGGACCTTCTTTCCTCCTTTTTTTCACACAGCTGAGCCAGTATCCTCACCTGCGGGAGGAGATGGAGCGAATCGTGACCACTCACATCCGGGAGAGAGAAGGAAAGACCAAAGACCAGGTATGGTCCACCTCGAGAAGCTTCCATTTCTACACCAAGCCAGGTGGACACGAATTGGAGAACCCCATCCTTCTTCATTTGGGGAATCTCTAGGCAGGCTGGACTTCAAATCCCATAATCCCCCTCCCCGAGGATCACCAGAGCTGAAGACCTCCATTTTTGGAGTCTCTGATTTCAGAGAAAGCCAAGGCCCAACATTGCTCATTTCTTCTTCCAAACTGAGCCTCCAAGGGGGAAGATAGATCATTAAAACAATTCCAAGCGTGTTAACGTTTTAAAAAGAAGTCTAATACTCAACAACTGCAATGATTCGCTTAAAAAGTATGGCAAAGAAGGTCATAAAATCAAGCACCACTCACTCAACAGTGGAAATTCTGGTCCCAGTTATGACTGTAAGGGGAGGACTTCCTGCGTGTTCTCTTCTCTCGTGCACTATCTTGGCGTTAGTAGCCCCCAGCTTAACCTGAGATGTTGATGAAGATGATGTTGAGGGTTCTCAGTGCTGCTTCTCTCTCTTGGCATGGTTTGTGTCCCCAGGTCATGCTTCTGATAGACATCGAATTGGCCTACATGAACACCAACCATGAAGACTTCATCGGATTTGCCAAGTAAGACTCCTGGTGAAAGCTGGCCTTGGGGGTGGAATCAGCCGATCCTCTTTGGCGGTTAAGTCGTTCCTCTTGACAGATTTCACCCAGATGTGAAAACAGCATATAGTTCAGATGTGAACTATATGTTACCATCTGCCTCCCGGGAAAAGTTGAAAACTCTGCTTTTCCAGAGGGCGCTCGGTGTCTGAGATTTTTAATGTATTTTCGTACCCTCTCGTGGCATTCTTGGGTCTGGTTCTTGTAGCTGGGAGCTGCTGAGGGTCTGTTTAGGACTCTGGCAGGAGAGCCATCCAACTAATAAATAAAATAAATAGGCTGGGGGAAATGAAAGGATGGCGAGCACCCTTGGAATCGGCCGTGCCCCCCGTAGAAGGTGCCTCCTGCAAAATCACAGAGAGACCCCCTTCCCAGATTTCCCCATCGCTAACCGGTCCGAGCACCCTGGGAAGGAGAACTGAATGGCCCCAGAAGTCCTTTCCAGCCTGCTCAAAAATTTAGAGCTGCAAACCTGCAGGCTGTCTTGCACTGAGAGCTCTTTATGTATCTCATGATCCGTCCCCAACCGGGGCTCTCCCCCGCCCCCCCCCGGGAAAGTGCGAATATCGTACAAAGGCTGCATTTCTCCTTTTCCAGCGCTCAGCAGAGGAGCAGCCAAATGAATAAGAAAAAAACAGCAGGTAATCAGGTAAGGACTCCTCACTCTCTGGAATTTTGGGGCTCCCGTGGTATGAACGGCTGTCTGTGCGTGGTGTTCCCCGTCGTCGTGTAGCGTGATCTGCGGTGGATGCCTTAATTCATATGGATTTTGAATGGTGGTGAAGACGGAAGAAATTTGGATGGCCTCCTGACCTTATCCTCACCCACCCTATTCAGCCTTGGGAAGAGGAAAACCGAGTGAAATTAGCAGAGGGACGGGTGGAAATCCGGTGCTTTGCCCCCAATGGGCGTCAGCTCCTGCCCTACCTGCCGGGGGGCTGCTTCCCAGGCACCAAAGGAGGCTGAGCTGATCCTTGTTTGGTTCACGTTTACCTTCTGAAGACACCCCCCCCGTGTCAGGGTTTGATCACCCCGTGGTCTCCACCCTCTTAAATTATAAACTGAATGCCACCTGGGAGATGCCTCCTCGACCTTCCAGCCAGGCAAGGTGGGTCGCCCAGACGGGGGGCCGCCTTCCCTTCCGCCTTCAAGGCTCCTTGGGAAGGGTGTTCCCTCCAGCCGCCTCTTTCCCACCCCGCAGCATCCCCTAAACCGACCAGGTCGGCTAAGCCGAGTTGGAAAACGCTGAAGCCAGCCCCCCAGCTGAATAACCCATGATCTCAACCCAAGGATCCTCCGAGAATAAATCTCGGAATAGATCTAAAGATCAGCCGAGGCTTATTTTTTCCTTCCTCCTCCTCTTTTGGCTGAAGCGGATTGGCTTTGGCGGCGTGACTTTTCTAGCCTTTGGGGCTCTCCGGGGGTTCATTCGAGCAAACGCCTCCGAGAATAAACATTGGGGGGAGGGTGTGGTCATGACTCTCGGCCTCCCCTGACTTAGCGTCCCCCCAAACGCATTGAGAGTTCCATTCACCCCGCAGGCGTGGAAATCTGCAAGTTTTTGTCCTCACATTTGGCGGAATCAGATTTGGGAGGCCAGTGCGTCTGTGTGCACATACATCAGCGCATTTGGGACTCTGTGTGTACACATGGATATGTATATATACACAAACACACTTTTGGCGCGCAGCTTCTTTCTCCAAATGCTTTTTTTTTTGAGTAATGATTTTTCCTTTCTTTGCTCCTGTTGTCTCTGCGGTGCTGCTCTGTTTTTTCAGGATGAGATCCTGGTGAGTAAGAGGGAAAAATAAATGGCCACTCATTGTTTGTGGCATGGCTGACAAATACTAATTTTAGAAGCCCTGGGTTGCGCAAGGCTTTGCAGACAAAGCAGGGAGAGAGAAGTAACATCTGACCTAAGTTGCTTGGGAAAAAGAAATAAGGGAGCAAAAAAAAAATCTAACCGTGGCAGGGGTTTGCCCACCTGGATGATAGACTGCAGGCAGGTCAGAGAAACATGGAGGAAACTGTAGAACTGGGGTGCAGAATTCCAGCTTCCCATCTTCCCAGAAGAGTTAGATTTTTGGCTGACATTGCATGCAGCAAATTCCTCTATCCAGACTAGCTGGTGCTTTGGGGATGTGATCACTGCAGCTCCCATCATCCTCCCTCCTTGGAAGATGCTCCTTTAAGGAGGAGGATATAAGCGACAGGGAAGATGCAAGCATTTTTAAGCATGTCTGAAACTCAACAGGCAGGGTCCAAGTTGGGGAGAAGAGTTAAATACCCGACAGCATCGCACGGAAAAGAAGGGCAGTGGACATCAGTTGAGAAGACCTCAGGCTGACAGGCGTGGCAAGCAGTGGAGCGCATTTCCAAAACGGTGTCATTTATGTGCTGGCATGACATAGTTGTGCCCTGATGTCGTTGTGCAAAGATGTGTACATTCATGGGATCATCACGCAACTTGCGAACCAGCATATTAAATCCTCTGATTTAACAGACGGCCCAGATAACAGGCACCCCCCCGCCAAGCCCAGTTCAGTCATTATGAACCTCCAATAGCTGGGGATGAGACCTCTTTAGTTGGGTCCTCCAGCCTGATGCTTCGGAGGCGCAGTGAACCATGGTCACTCTCTCCAGAGGGCATGGCGCATAACCACGTTTTCTGGAGCGAATAGGTTTCAGCTCCAACTTTTGGGGTTCACCATCTTAGGGAAGTGGGACCCTCTTTAACTTTACCCTGTTCCAGGGATTTGTAGAGACTGTGGACAGTGGTGAACCCAACTAGTCGTTCTTTAGGTAGGTGAAGATGATGACGTTGAAAGGCCCTCATCTGGGGGACGCGGTTTCAGCATGCCTTAAGGACACAACAGCGAGGATGTTCAATACATTGACAGAGCAGTTCAGACATGTGTAGAGATACTCTGGTCCTGGTTTAGTTTTTCAGTGCTTATTAACTCCTTTGTTCCTCATCTCTTCCTTCCCCCTGCTTCATCAATAACCCTTGCCGCACAAACAAGGCTGCATGTGTTTCAAAGAAATTCCCTTTTTAGACTTGGGGTGGCGAAACTGCCAGGAAAAAAGGGTTATTTCCCCTAGAGGTTTTCCAGATTTTTTCCCCAAGACTTCACATCACTAATCTCAGATTGTTGGCTTGAGGTATCCTCCATGGAAAATGCTGGAACAGCTTTTCAGCCAATCCTGCTGTGTTTTGTGTGGTGCGGTTCTATTTGTGTTCCCTGGACCCGCCGCCAGCATTCATCACTCAGAATATTTTGGTGACTTAGGTGATCCGCAAAGGCTGGCTCACGATCAACAATATTGGCATCATGAAGGGTGGCTCCAAAGAATACTGGTTTGTCCTGACAGCAGAGAACCTCTCATGGTACAAAGATGACGAGGTAAGACAATGAGTATCTTCTCCATTTCTCCTGCGCGACCCTGTCATTAGGAAAAAGAAATGCAAAACCCTCTGAAATTAGTTTTCGGCGTCCACAGCTGCCCGTGGAGCCCCCCCCAGAACACATCTTGCTCATTGTCTCATCCTTTAGATCAGAGTAGGCAACGGGTGAGCTGCTTCGTAGTCTTGGGTCACCTCCAGGTGGTCCATCAGAGATGTAGCCAGGATCCTACAACTCTGACTCAAGCTGATTTCAGGCTGATGATGCTTTTAAAGTGTCTTGGGGTTCTCATGAAACTTCCTTTCCCTTCCTTATTTACTTACCGATGACTTATTTCTGGGAGGGGCCACCCTACTGTTTGAATTATATCATGAATCACCGCATAAGCACGGTTGGAGTTGTGCATCTTGGGAATGAGCGATCATTTGCGAGGCGGATCACATACCAGGGAGTGGGGAGAGCCACTGGTTGCCTAAAATATTGGGCGTGGCAGTTGGTAAGTGGCGTCGCCACTTGCCCAAAGTCGGGGCAACTTGGACTCTGGGCTAGCTCAGTCTAGCGTGGTGTTTCGTGGATGTTCTCAGTGGCAAGGGGCAGTGAGCCCTCCTTGGGTCTGAAAAAGCCTCAAGGCGCTAGGCTGTCGGTCACTCAAGAGCGAGACTGGACACCTTTTCCACGGTGTCCACCGCGAGGCTGGAAAAGGAGAAGGCAGATGGCAGCTCAGCTTGGTTACAGCTCCTTCCACACTCTGCATTCGCATCAGACCTCGGGGATAAGTCTCCGGTTATCGGGGTGACGGTCTCCTTCCACATTCCCAGAGGTGGGACAGAGGCTCAGCCCTTTCTCCTTTTTAATGGAGATGGACTTTTGGAAGAAAGCCTCAGCGAGACACGCGTGTGCTGGCTGAACAGGTCGCGTGGACTTGCCATTTGCGGCCCACGTTTTACCGAGAAAATAGCCAAGCCACGCAACGCTTTCGTGGTAAAGCCACAGTTTGAAACGGACCCAAAGGGGGATGAAGGGCGTGTTGCCGGGAGGGACCTTTCGGGATCTTTCGAGAGTTGGAACAGTTGAGGGTGCGAGGGAGGGAGGGAGGGAGGGGCGCGTGCAGGGCATTTCGTGGGTACGCGCTGCGATCAGCTCGGGGCTCTCCGCCTTGGGAGCTTCGGGAAGTCTTCTGGGAGGCTCCTGAAGCAAGCCCCCACGTCCTCCTCAAGTTCCCAAGGGTGGGCGATGCTGCAGTCAGTGATAGGTGCCGTAGAGGATTCCGTTCTCTTGCTGTCCCCCCTCCCCGAGTTGCAGCTCAGACCCGGGAATTTTGCCAGTTGGTCTTTGCCGACGTCTTCCGGAAGGCACCAGGGGGACCAGGCCGTTCCGAGGCTGGGCTTGCTTGCGCAACCGTGCAAGGTCACGATTTTAACGGCTGAAGAACAGCTCCAACGGGTTTTCAGCTCAAGACTAGACTTCCAGATGTTCCTCCTCTCTCTCAGAGACCTCTGAAGACCACCCAAGGTCTTGGAAGGGGACTCAGCGCCGCAGACCCTTCCCTAGAAAGCCCGTCGCTCGCCCCAAAGTGGCCACTCGTGAATTCTCGCGGCCGCCGTCTTGCTCTTGGCTGTTCTCGGCCCCACCTTTGCCGCCCGCCTCAAACATGCCAACATTTCCTGGCACGGCCCTCCTCCCTCCCTCCCCAAAAAGCCAACATGCGTTTTAGATTTGAGGTTGGCCGCAGCATCTGGATTCCAGAGGTGGCCCGAGTCTCCCGCCCTGCCCTTGACTGCAGTTGCTCAAAGGTGCTGGGGATGACTACAGTTGAGTAGCGTGAGCCGTCTTAACCAGCTCCAGCTGTGGGGATGGGGGAAGGAAGGGACGGGGGGGGATCGGGGCTCCCTTTAATCCCCGGGCAAGGGCAGCCCGCTGGGGGAGTGCCGGATGCAGGAGCCCTCAGCCTGCGCTCGCTGCTACCTGCCCCGGCCGCCTCTCGATAATGAATAACAGCGCAGGGACCCGGTGCTGGCGGAGCGGGAACTGTCCCGAAGAAAGGAATCTTTGTCCTCCACCAGGAGGAAAGGGAAAGGGGGGCGTTCCTCTCCCCTCCCCTCCTGTTCCATATTTCCAGTCAGCCCCCTACGCCGTGCACAGGCACCCCACCCTCTTAATCAATCCCACTCCTTGAGCACCGGCCTCTGCAGAGGGAGGGAGCTGGAAAAAAGAAAAAAGGAAACCCCGAGGGCCGTGCTGCCCTCCAGACGGGAGTCCCCGTTTGTCCCCCAACTCTGAAAGCCGTGGGGACGTGCAGCTCGGCTTTTTGTCGCGCCTGTGCATCTTTACGAGCCCGAACTTGGGGAAGGGTCCGGACAATCCCGCACCAGGTGGGGGCGAAATCCTACTTCTTCCCCAGGGCAGCCACGCGGAGCTCGGAGGAATCCTCCGCTCGCGTCATGGGGTTGATTCCCAGTGAGTCCAAAGCCAAGGAAGCGACTCCTCTTTCGGTCAAATAGCTGGCGGAAGTGAGGATCGAAGTGGACCCAAAAAAGGAAAAAAAGATATATTTTTAGGAAGTTGGCTGGATACACGCCGTGATCCTCCCACAGAGCAGAACACCTCGCAAGGGGAGCCAGCACGCTGCAGCTTGTCGATTTTTCTTCAGGTGAAAGCAAACCAGCTCAGCCTTTCCCGAGGTTGTTCGCTCGCCTTCCGCCTTTCTCTCGCACTCAGGGCTTGGCCGCCCACCGAGAGGGACGCTTTCCTCCGTTGAAAGAAGCTCTGGCCCCCGAGCCGAGCCGAGCCGAGCCGGGACGGCTGTCTGTCCCGGCCGTTCTCGGCATCCTAACGGGCCAACTGGGGACACCGCAGGCAAGGAGGCGTCTCCTCTCCTTGCCGTCCTCACTCCGACTCTCTTCCTGCCCCCTCGGCGGGGTCGCAACTCGGCAGCGTCCTGCTGAGGAGAGCCTCAACGGTCAGGATGGTCTTCCGGCTCCCCGGCCGCCAACCTCGGCACTCGTGGCCTCGGATCCCGAACTGAGCAACTCAGCCCGGCTTGCCCATCGGTGTTGCTCACCCCTCCGCCCCCCTGAACACAAAAGCAGGATTTTAATTGAGGAATCTGGGGAGGGTCTGCCTTTGGCACGCCTCGGCGATGGTCCTCTTTCAATGTCCTTCCTAAACATGGGGCTCTCCTTCTGGGGTCAGAGGGCGGAATGGCGAAAAGCGAAACGGAAGTGGAAAAGTTTGCACGTGCAGCGAAGTGGAAGGATAGTGAAAGAGGGATTTTTTTTTCCTTTTTGAGGAAGGGAGGACTGGGGGAAGCAGGACCCAACCAGCCTTCAAACCCAGCACTTCGTTTGGGGCTCAGTTTCCCCCCATTGCAACAAAGTTGGATCGGGTGAACAAGAAACATCTGGGGAGCATTAGCAAAATTCCAGCCCTTTCCCACAAGAGCTGACTCCCCCCTCCTCTCCCCCTCCTCAACCTTCATTCTTAAAAGAAGAAACCAAATGCAAAATGGTCTTAAAGAGCTCCAGACGGCACATGGAAGGACTTTCTCTCTCCACGGAGGAGATGTTAGAAGCAAGTGGGGGTGGAAAGCTGGCTCCCCGCTCAGCCCCCGGATCCAAAGCTGTCTTACATTTGGAATTATTTCTGTTTCCTTTGCCGGCCCCAGCTTCTCAAAGGGGGTGGAAAGAGGCTTGATTTGTGGTAGGGTTGATCTGCCGTTGCCTGGAAAAAAAGCAACGACTTTAGAGCTTGCGATGAGAAATGGCTTCCTTGAGGCTCAGCTTCCCAGCCAGCTGAAATCTGTTCATGCTTTGGGGATCTAGGAGGGGGGCTTCGCAGCCCCTCCCCAGTGGCCCCAGATACCATGAGAGCTTGCTTCCAAGGCGAGGTTGCGACCAGGATTCTCATCTGTCTTCCCCAATGGGCTTTCAAGGCGTATGATGAAAAAGCTGAGATGTTTGCCAGAGCCTTCCCACAGGAAGGATGAAAAGGGAACTGGAAATCATAAATATTCAACATTTTAAACCCATTAAAGCATCAGGAATGCCCTTTCGCAGCAGCTCGGTCAGCGCCACGTTATCAGTTAGTTACACATGATTTGGTGGCTCAGTTTGTGAACGTTGGATTGGGAGAGTCGGGAGAACGTAGCTCCGATGATTCTGTTTTCCTTTCAGTTTGGGCATAAATACGAGTTTCCAAGCCAGGAAGGCCCTCCTTGCAGGGGTGGGTGGGGGTGTGTGCTTGGTGCGAGAAATACAGAGAAGCATGTGACAATGTTAGGACATCTGATGGAACCCGATCTCGCGTTGGTTCCGTGGACATCTTTCAGAAGCAGAGCGGCAACGCGTGGCGGGGACGTGGGAAGGGAGGAGAAGGGGACCGCCAGAAGTGGCTTTGTGGAACTGGAATCGAGGAAGAGGCTGGTCAGGATGCCGGGAGAGTCCTCGGGAGGAGCAGCTGCTGGGACAGATGGGCAGGACAGTGATCCACCCCGTTCCACTGACAGTTTTCTCATCGGGAGACCCAGAAGGCTCTTCGGGATGGTCCACCGGATCCCTCCTGTTGCTGCCTGGAGAAGGAACCGGCCTGCTTTCTTTGCGGGACTTGGTCGTCCCCTGAACGAGGAGATCCACCTTCTCTCCTCTTCTCTGCTGAGCTGATGCTCCACTGCACTGAAAGAAGCTTATTTCTGGGGAGACCTGCACGTGATTGTGAAAGGAGGCCAACTTAGTGGCCCATTAGATGTTTTGGACTGCATTTCCCCTCTGCCCCAGCCAAGGGCGAGGCGCTGTAGGAGCTGCAGGTCAAAACCTCTGGGTGGCACCTGGTTGCGCATTCCTCCCCTAGCTCAGACTTTTCATTATTCAAGAGTAAAGAATAGAGAGAAAAGAGATAAAAATAAATAAATGATGGCAGATTGCAAGGCGCACGTCCTTCGGAGGTCGGGTTGTCGAACGATGTCCTTTCTTTCGCACACCAATTTTTTCGGAAGAAGCAACAAAACACGGCGTGTCATGACGAGAGCGCGCCCAATGACATTTTTCAAAACCTGCAGTCGAAATCGAATTTATTCCAAGAGGTTAAAAACAGAAGCCAGAGCAAGCTCACTGCAATAATCCCATCTGTCTTTCCCAGATTTTTGAGGGTTTTTCGGTTGATGCTGGTCCTGTTTGTTCCCTTGGCTTTTCTGGTCTCCGTTTTACGGCAGAAGGAGCGACGTTGTATGGTAGATATTGCTGGCATGGAGAGAAACACATTAGTTTTTTAAAAAGGTAGAAAACGCTGCTCTAAATCTGCATGGGCTTCCTTGCCCACGCAGTTGGTTTGGTTGTTTTGGGAAGAGCTTTTGGGAATGAGCCCTAGTTGTGGCCCATCTCTGACTTCGTACGTCTTGGAAGGGACTCTCGAGTGTTTAACCGGGTGCAGAGCAGATCCTCTCAGAGAAAGAGGACCCTGAAGAGAAGGCTTCCCTCTTCAGATTAGAGCAGGAAGGTGCCTTGTGGTCGTACCTACCTTGGAGTTCTCGGACACGGGTGAAAACAGGGCCTCCTTGTCGGTGAAGGCCCATGGATCGGGGCGCCTTCACCCAATGGCGTTCTCCAGTTTCAGTGGCCCTGCATGAGAAGGACTTCCTCGAGAGGGGAAGCTTGACTAGATGTGGGCTCTCGCCCCTGCTCGTCCTCCTCGGCGGCCGCCGCCGCGGCGTTCCCGAAGGGTGCCTTTCGAAAGGGCCCCCTCAGAAACATCCTCACGGCTCATTATCAAGCTTGCATGTGCATCCCCCCAAAGTGAGGAGAGGGAGCAGCGTAAGAAGCGTGACGGGTGCCAGACAGCACAAAGTCCGCTCGCTCAATGGGCCTTTCGGGGAGGGTCCCTTCAGGGGGACACGAATGCTGCTTCCCGGGCTGGCCCCTTCCACCCCAGCCTACGCCTCTCGCTCTCTGGGGAAGCCAGCTGATGAGTCGCAGTGCGGAACTGCCGGAAACATTTCTCTCGCGGCAATCTTGCTTCCCATCTTTGTCCGCCCTGAACACCAGCGCAGGCGACCCGCAACCCGCGCAGGCCAGAGCGGCATCACCGCTGGGCCGCGGCGTTGACAGTCTCCTTCGCCAGCCACATGGCTCCGGGCGATGCAGGCCAGCCAACGGAGAGTCAACAAATCCATTCTTGTCCATCATACGGGCCGCACTTTTTGCTTCCTGCCCGTCTTCCCAAGCGCATGGAGTACCCTCCATACGTCTTGACGCACTTTTCTTCCCTCTCCCCCCTCCTTATCTCTTAACGGTTCCCCCTCACCAATTTTCGCCTTGCTGCCCATCCTCAGAGCGACCGAAGGGCTGAGAATGCTACGGTCAAATCTTTCCACCCTTACATTTTCAGAAAACCCTCTTATCCTTCTCATCGGCATCACCTTCTCCTTCCGCCGCACCCTCCCGCCCCAGAAAGCCCCCCAGTCTCTCGGAACATCCTTCTGCTCATACCAATATGAATAGGCAGAAGATTCTCTCACCCTGGGCAATTTCTCAGCTTGGCCTCGGGGACTCCTGGCTGCGAGGCGGAGGACAGATCAAAGGCAGACTTGAGACAGGACAGGCATCGTGAGGGGCGTTGAGGCTGGTATGCAGCTGTTGCGCCCCTTGGCCATGCAAACCTTCCCGTCCTGGCTTGGTGGCACCCGAAGCTGCTGCACATCCCAGCCCAGCCTAACCAATGTGCAGACTACTGTACAATCTCGTAGTCCTGAACAGGTAGTCCGAACACTGGGCAGACGGAGTGGATCCTCTCAGTCCAGACTTTTGGTGAAGAGCCGACTGCTGGAGTCTCCCTCCTTGGGCAGATGGTGACGGGCGGGGGGGAGAGAGGGAGAGGGAGAGGGGGGGAGAGAGAAGAAGTCAAAACGGTGCTGGAGAGGCGGGAAAGGGCAGAGTCCAAGGGACAGGAAGACCACATCGTGCCTCTGGAGACGCAGACTTACTTTGCCGGAGAAGTCTGAGGATGAAGGGCGTCCTTTCCACCTTCTCGAGAGATCTTCGGCTCTCCTCCTCCTCTAGAACCTTCTTCTCCTTCTTCTCTCTCCTAAGAACAAGGCTGGGAGGAGAAAGCAACGAAAAACAAAATTAAAAATCCATAAAATTCAATACATGGCCAACCGAGGGTAGGAAGAAAGACTCCTCTGGAGGATACAAGCGTGTCCCAAAATGCAGACCGTGTTTTGGGCAACGCCGGGATCCCTGGTCCCTGGCCAATTCTTTTGGGCCCCAAGCCATCTGCACCAGGGCTCCATCGAGCCTTGGGATGTCTGGGGGGATTTGGAGAGGACGGGGTGTCCCGAGGAGCCCATTCCACTTGGCATCCAGGGCAGATGGCGAGGGGATCCCGCTGTTTGGTTCTGAGGCGGCCACAAGGGCTTGTCGACCCACCTTGGCCACTCGCCTGTGCCGTTCGCCTCTGGTGACCACGCCAGCGATCTGCCTCCCCCTCCTTTGTGGCCTCCCAAGCCCCCCCACCCTCCAGCATCTGGCCCTCGTGCCTCCTCCCCT
>JANHZU010003070.1:84545-95443 GCA_032468055.1 Acrochordus granulatus | reverse complement strand
ACCCTGCCTGCAGAGCCCCCCCTCCCCTGCATGCTTGGCGGGGCCGCCCCACCGCGCGCATGGCCTGATTGCTAACACATGGGCAGGAGGCTGGCCGCCAGCCCGCTTTGAAAGTCCCTGGCCCCTCCACAACTTTGCTTGCGACGCTTTCTTGTCTCTGCTTTTAGGAAATGAAGTCAGAGCGTTGATAGAAAACAGGCTGGGCTGAAAGAGGAGACCGGAGAGGCCAGGAATTTGTGGAAAGGGGGTGGGGGCCCTCCGCGTGCCCGAGACTGGAGCGGCCACGCCGGGGCTTGGCAAAAAATGAAGTTGGGTGAGCCTGATGCTGAAGGCATTTGGCAGCTTCAGGCCAATCCCGAAGCATTTGGAACCGGCAAGGACGCTGCTGAGTGCTGTTGTCACTTTGAGCGGCTGCTAAATGAGTGGCCGTAAGTCAAGGGCTCCCCCGCGAAGGAAGCCGCTTCCCAGAGCTTCACGGAGGGCCAGATCTCAGCTCTTTGAGACCTCCCGAGGGGTCTCGAGGAGAGACATAGCAAACACCCGCCCTTGGGGGAGACTTTCAGAGCTGGAGGAAGGAAATCCCGTGACGGTCAAAGCATGGACGGATTTTCCCCGCGTTCTAGCAGCTGGGTGTGATCCGCCGGGGCGGAGTGCGCGCCCCCCAGCTTCCGTCTCCGGTCCGAGGCAAAGGACGGCCTTTGGCCGCCTGCAGGTCTTTGGCCGCTGGCTCGATTCATCGGGAAGAGGCTCCTCAGCTCTCAGGAGCCGAGCGCTGCGCGACCCGCTGCTGGTTGGGAGGGACAGCGGGCCGGGAAGGAGTTGCACGAACCAGCAGTGCGACGGTTTGGTCTGGAGAAGGGGAGAAAGGAAATCAAGCGGGAAGTCGGCCGGTTGGGAAGCAGAAGCCCAGCCGTGCTGTTTTGTTGAAGGACGTCCCTGGGCCCCCAGAAAACGAAAAGCAGGGAGGGGGCCGCAGCCCAGAACTTGGCTTGCACAACCTCCTCGCGGGACAAGCCTGGTTTCGTCCAGGAGATCCCTCGACTTCCTTGTGGCGCCCTAAGCTCGCCGCAGGGCACCGGGTTCTGCCAACCCCTGGGCTTTGCTCGGAGCGATGCGCTCGGTGGTGCAGGACACCCTTTCCGGGCCCCCGTCTGCCTGGCGATCGGGCCACAAGTCCCAGGGTTGACCCAACGGGGTGGGGAGCCCCAAGGACCGGCAGACGGAGCTGCCCACTCTCCTGTCAGGAACTGCCTGCCACATCCGTTGACGGGAGAGCCACACGCTTCCCTGCTATCTGGAAACACTGAGAGGACCCGTGGCTTTCTGAGAAACGAGGGTGCGGCGCCGCCTCGGTTGGGCCCTGGATCATCAGGCGGCCGGAGTCGGAGCTGCCGCGGAGGGTCGGGCGGATATTTGGTTCTCTGGAGACGCTTCCGAGCAGAGCCACCTCTCCGTCCCGCATCGCTCCCGGGGAGGGAAGGCCTCACCCCCACCCCGTTCTCTCGGGGAGGGCGATAAACGGTCAGAGATAACCATGACTGAAGAGCTCTTCGGAAGGGGCAAGGGAAGGGAAGGGAGACGGGGTTGTGCGAACGCCTCCCGTTGCTCTCCCTTCTTCTCCTCTTTCCGCTTCAACGCATGTGCCCGCTTTTGTTTTCCGGGCACCGGGGTTTTATTCAAGTCTTTTGCTCGCTTTTATTTTGGGGGCCTTTCTCGTCCCCGTCTTTCGGCAGTGCACTCTCCCCAGGAGATCCCTCAGTGTAGGTCCTTCCCGCTAGCGTCATGATTTTACGCCCGGGGTTCAAACTTCACGCACCACAAACGCAGAAACATTTGGGGCTCAACGCCCCTCAGCTCCATATCATCTGGAAGTGACCTGGGAACGTGTCCTGATGTCAGAAAAATAAGGCATCCTTCCCCCCCTCCACTCAAATCTCTCTTTGGCCTCCGTTGCAAGCCCAAAGCTGCATCTCCTGCCTTTCTTCTAAAACTGCAGAAGTAAAAATCCTGATGGGTGAATTATTTAAAAAAAAAAAAACACCCTAAAGGCAAATTTGGGGCACAGCAGAGCAACTGTGGACTATGTGGCTTTTTAAGGGAGGAGTAGACAAACCCAAGGCCAGCAGGACCATCTTAAGCTGGGGGCCACCGTGCCAGCCGGGTCCTCTGGGACTCGTTTTGGAGTCCTACGTGGTCCTCTTCTCATTTCCATTCCACTTCCCGCTGGGAGCGACCAGAGCTTTCCATTTTTCCAGCCAAGGCTGACATGATGCATAAGGCATCCCTCCAAGGGTTGAGTCCGGGAGTCCAAGATGCTCTTCTTCTTTGTGGAAGAGCAGGTCCCTCCCTAGGAAGTTTGCAACACTGCGGAGCCCCTCTTAATTAGCAGAAGGTTCCTGAAGTAAGACTAATGAGGGGTGGGGCGGGTTGCGCGGTCACGGGTCCTTGCGAGCCCCTTGGGAAGGATGGGGTGTGGAAGCCCAACCGAGGGACAGCCTTCACCGTGCAGAGCCCCCCACGATCTTGCCCGGATCCAGGGGGTGTTCTTTCCAACGTGCCGCCTTCTTCGGGCCCGTTCCACCTCACCGAACAGTCACCAGATATTTGGGTCAGCAACCGCCAGAATCGTCAACCGACCCCTGGCGAGCCGTAGAAGGTCCCGGCGGGTCGAGCTCTGACGCGACTCACGGCTGACTTGAAGGCTTTGCCTTCTAGGAGAAAGAGAAGAAGTACATGCTGCCGGTGGACAACCTGAAGGTGCGAGACGTCGAGAAGGGCTTCATGTCCAGCAAGCACATCTTTGCGCTCTTCAACACGGAGCAAAGGTAGGGCCTTCCTCTGCCCGAGCCAAGAAGATGACATCAACAAGTACGCGAGGCTGGGCGACGTCTCACCGTCTTGCCTTCCCCGCCACCCAGGAATGTTTACAAAGATTATCGTCAACTGGAGCTGGCGTGTGAGACCCAGGAGGAGGTGGACAGCTGGAAGGCTTCCTTCCTGCGGGCTGGAGTCTACCCAGAGCGCGTCGGGGTGAGTTGAAGAGCTGCAGGACGAGCCACGTCTCTGAGAGGCCAGATAAGCCATACTTAGACCTGGGTTTGATTATCTCATTGGCCCCTACGGCATGCCCCGGGGCGGAAGGCGACGCGTGGCGACGTGGCTTGCCCTTCGCAAGCATCCTTTCCCCAGACCTTTGGGACGCGAACAAAGCGGGCTGGCCAGACGGAGAAGAGCTTTGGGGCCGAATCCGTGGGCTGCCGTGTCGCATGGCCCACCACTCGGACAACAGCGCCACCTGTTGGCGTGGCTCTGGAATGACAGCACCCGCTCCACCATAAATTGTGGGTCTTAACCAGTTTTCCCCGGTCTCCTTTCTTATGTCCTTGCACCCCCGCCCCTTCCAGTGTTGTTTTTCACGGGTGCTAATTCCTCAGCTTTTGCCCGTGTGCTGTTCGATCCCGTGGCAGCACCCAGGAAGTGGTTTTTGGCTCTGCTGGTAAACCACTTTTTCCAGGAAGCGACGCTTAAGATGCTCATTCTCGAAGCCGAAAGACTTTTCCCCTCCTTGACGATCCAACCCCAGCCTGCCCTCCCAGCGATGCGCTCTCCAGCCAGTTTTCTTTTTAATCCACTGTATTCTGACCTCGTAGGGATCCCATTCCAGTGAGGTTTTCGTGAGTGCCCTTGATACTTAGCCAGAAAGTATACATACCTACTTTTTTAAAATCACATTTTTTCCCTTGTTTTTGTGCTCAAACTGGCCTCACAGGACAAAGACAAAGTAAGTGACAGTCTCTGCTTTTCCTGTGCCATCTCCCTTTCGATTACACTTTTTTTACTGGATCCGTTTTTTTAACTCCTCTTTTTAATTTAAACTTTTATCCCTGTATCCCAAGAGAAGCGTCGTCCTCTCTTTTTCTCTCCACTTCATTCCAACGTTGCCTGCTTGACTTTCTTTCTTTTCTTTTTCCAAGATTTTCCTTTTTGTTTGTTTTCATCTTCTCCAGAACAAATCCCCCCATTTCTGAGCTCCATTAGAAAGAAAAAAGAAAGAAAAAGATGTACGTTTTTGTCACTTGTTCCTTTCTCAAAATCACAATAATGTCCAATTTCCCCATCATTCATCCTCGGAACCCGCAATTTATTACAATAATGTAAATCTCAGTTGGGAGATGAAATCCAACAACAGTTGGGCTGAGTCTCTGAACCGATGCAAAGTTGATTTCCCTTCCTCAGGCTAGTTTGCATGGATTCAAACCATGTGGAGAGTCGTGCCTCTGAACCGATTCCTGGTTTCCCAATCAAAGCAGAAGTCTGGATCCCAGTTTGAATTGGGTTTTGCAGACTTTTGCTTTGGAACAAAAGTGTAAGCAGGGTGGGGAGAAGAGACTGTCCTGAAGCTCCTTCTTCTAGAAAAGCAGGTTTCCCATCTCAGGAGGACAGCCTCTACTTTCTTCCATAAATTATTTGGATAAGCTGCAAAGGGAGATGACGGTCCCTTAAACCAGGCGTAGCCAACACAGGGCCGCATTAAGCCACACTAATCTCCTTCTGTTGTGTCCTTGCTAATTAAGCTTGTCGTCTAGAAGTTCAGAGAACAGAGGGGAAAGGGAGATGGTGGGCTCTGAAATATGCTCCTCTCTGGCTCCTGGTGGTTGACGGCCTGCCTTGTCTTCTCATAGGCCGGAGAGTCGGAAGAGAACGGCTCTGACAGTTTAATGCATTCGATGGACCCCCAGCTGGAGAGGCAAGTGGAGACCATCAGGAACCTTGTTGATTCCTACATGGCCATCGTCAACAAAACCATCCGTGATCTCATGCCCAAGACGATCATGCACCTCATGATAAACAACGTACGTATGACCAGCTTTTTGGGCAGAATGTCAGAGTTACATGATGTCTTACGAGTTCCTTGGGCCCATCTCTTGACTTAAAGAGTCAAGACTCATCAAAGATGACTTAATCAGTCATCGCTGACTGATAGAAAAAGCCAGCTGTTGGCTTTGGGGTCTCAACATCTCAACAGGCATGGAAAACCAGGAAAACCGATGAGGAAAATAGGAATACTTGATGCAGTGATCCACCACCTCCGGAACCTAAAAGACTGGCACAAAAGAAAACATGCTGTAGGATGGTGAAATGGGACTGGGGGAACTCCACTTAGTCTTGACAAAGAGATGTGATGCAAGTCCCCTCTATCAGCCTAGCTTATTTCACAAAGATATCCCTGTATATGGAGCTCTGTTGCTCCATTGGGTTCCTTACTATTGGTTTAAGTTCTTTGTACCTCCTCTTAAATCAAGCTTCCAGCCTGAAATACCACACACACACACACACAAACACACTCTCCAAGGAAAAAAGATTCAGAAAGTGAAGAGGAAAGCCAGCTTCATGGACTGTGGCCAAAGTTCCATTTGTGAAAAAGTGTGATAAATTCTCAGATTTAAATCAGGAATGGACAATTGGTGGGGAAGCCAATGCTCCAATCATTTCTGATTGAGTAGGGGAACCTCAGTGTCCCCAAGAGGTTACCCATAGGCTGAACCTCATATGAAGGGGATTATCTCACTTTGTTCAGATGGGTGGAAGAATTAAACCAGTCAGTTCCACCACCATGGAACTGATGGTTCCTGGTGGCTATCGGTGGTTGCACCACCATGGTGGTGGTTACCCATGCATGAGTTAGGAACTTCAACAGTCTCTCGGGGTGATTATTCTGGGAAGCTGCAAGTAGAAGATGCTCCTAGAGAGAAAGGAAGCTAAGCGTCTAAGCCCCAAAAGAAACCGTTGCTGAGCAGTACAGATTCATGCACGTCCCTGTATCCTCTTCTACCTCCCCTTTGGCAGACCAAGGAATTCATCCACTCCGAGCTGCTCGCTAACCTCTATTCCTGCGGGGACCAGAACACCCTCATGGAGGAGTCGGTCGAACAAGCCCAGCGCCGTGACGAGATGCTACGCATGTACCACGCCCTGAAAGAGGCCCTGCACATCATCGGGGACATCAACACCACCACCATCAGCACCCCGCTGCCTCCGCCGGTGGACGACTCTTGGCTGCAGGTGCAGAGCATACCGTCCGGACGCAGGTACCCGAGGCGCGGGTGGGGGCCCCTGCTGACCTTCCTGGCGCCTCTGCCCAGCCAGATAGGTGGCTGCCCCCAACAGAAACAGGAAGGAAGGGGGCTGGGAGGTCCACGTTGCCAGCCCCAACCACGGCGTCCATGGGATCTGCATGGACGTTCAGAGGCCAAGTGGGGTGCAGACGGTTTCGGGGTAAAACCCAACAGAGGCAGCTCTTCTCCCACCCCAGATTGTTAAAGGTCGTTGGAAGGAAGGCGTGATCCAAGCTGTACATCCAAATTTCTCTTCCCTGAGAAAGCAGCTTTCATTTTCCAGCTTGGTCGCCTTAAGAGGAGAAGGCAGCGCAGTCTTCCGACTTGTTTTGGATGAGCCCCTTTGAACCCTCTATGTCTCTTCATGCCGCACACTCTGAAGAAGAGGGTCTTTCTCTTGGCATTTAATAGAAGCTCAGGAAGCCAGGAGATGGTAGGAACACACCGTCACCAAGGGAAGTGTAAGACTTCGAGAGCCCACTGAGGGTCCCCAATATTTTATTTTGCTCTGGGGAAGAAAAAATAAAATTCGTACCTCTTCCTTCTGCCATCAGCAAGACAGGAGGAGACCAGGGTTGGCCGAGATGGTGAGACTCTTGACATGGGATGCACACCCCGCATCCGAGCTCATATTTGGGGTGAGCAGGATCTAATTTGGCTCCGCTCCCCTCTTTGGCAAGAGACGGTGGTGGAGCGCAAGGAAATTGGGCATCGGCAGGCATGAACGCCCTGCTCCAACTGCCTTCGTCTCCCTTGAATGCTCTTTGGCGTCTCCTCTAAGGACTTCTCCAAGCTTACCTTTCTCCCCCTTGGGCAGGTCTCCCACCTCCAGCCCCACGCCGCAGAGAAGAGCGCCGGCAGTCCCACCCACCAGGCCTGGATCGCGAGGACCAGCTCCTGGACCTCCGCCTGCTGGTGGTCCCAGCCTCGGTGGTGCTCCCCCTGTGCCTTCCAGGCCGGGGGCCTCTCCTGATCCTTTTGGGCCTCCCCCACAAGTTCCCTCTCGGCCCAACCGCGCACCCCCTGGCGTCCCAAGGTAGGTGAGATCAAGCCATGTGTGATAGGCGGCGTAACTCAAGCAAACATTTGGTGGAGTAGGGTTTTGCCACGAGCGTCCTTGTCCAAGCGTTTAGATTCCGTTGACCATGTTGTATCGCTTGATAACAACGGGGCCAATGCTTGCTACCCTGGGCACCTGCAGATTCTTGGGGGGGGATAACAGCTCCCTCCTTGGTGTATTGTTTCGTTTCAGGAATCCAGAGGATTTCCCATTTGGCAAAACAGATCCGGAGTCAGATTTTAAGTAGAAAGCAGAATCAATCTAAAGTGTGAGGATCTCCCGTGGCGCTCCGGCGGTCGCCCTTCGGGGGCAGGAAACTCCTTTTCTTGATATCTTTGGGGGAAAATCTTGCAAACTTCAGTCTGGGGAGAAACAAAGCCAAGGGATGTTTCTGTAAGGTGAAGTTCAAAAGAAGAAGGGTCCTTGCCTAGCGGCCCCAACTGAGGTCTGTCCTGCAGAAAGTTAGTTAGCTGTCTTGCCCTAACAAGGCCCGTTTCTTGTGAGAACAGCCCGAGGTTTGTTGACTTTGGGTCCCCCCGACTGAATGGAAGGAAAAGTCCAGTTCCAGGTTATCAGACACAGTTGGGTAGAAGCCAATCATCCTGAGTCTGGTGGAAGTAAGATCCGTTTGCAGTGGGATTTTTGTCTTTATGGACCTCGAATAATTTCTGGTTTGCCGTTCAGTTGAACGAGAAGCAAAGCAAGGCTCTCCCTATTGCAGGATCCGCAAAGTGGGTCCAGATTTTGCTTTGCATCCTTTATATTTGGGGTGCGAGGAAAAACTCCTGGAGGCAAGTGCAGGATTGAAGGCTCCCCGATTTGCAGGGGGAAGCTCCATAGTTCAAGCTGCGTTCCCCATGACTTGTAACTGCCTCCAGAAACGCAATTTTAGAAGAGCCAAAAGACATTTTCTGTGTTGCTTTTCCTCGACAAAGTTTTGGCTTCTCTCAGGAGGCGCATCTTTCTAAATCCGGCTTCTTCACCGCATACGTGAATGGCTACGGAGGGTCCTCGTTTAGCGAACACAGTTGGGACCGGCAACTCGTTTGTCGAGCGAAGCCATCACAAAGTTGAACCCCGACTGTGCTTACGGTCTTACGTCAGCTTTGCAAACCTGCCAAGGTTGCAAATGTGAGCCTTGGTGGCAAAGCTAATTTGGTCACCAAACGAGGCAGTTGCTAAACAAGGACCATCTGTACTTTTTCAACTGTCAATTTAACACTCCTGCTGGCTTTGCAGAAGGTAGGAAACGCGACAGTGTTTGCACAACGCTTTTCCCAAGTCTTCTGCTGGCAAAAGAAACAGTTCTGGCCCGGGAGGGCATGAATTGGACCATTGGTGCTTAAACCCTAGTCGGGCTGAGCGAGAGAGTGCACTCCCTGCAAAAAGCAGGAAGGGGTGAGTTGGAAAAGGCACAGGATGCTGGTTTGTGCTGTCTGCGCTCCCTGCCAGACAAGCCACGTCGTGTTGTGCCGATGGTGGTTTCAACCCACAGCGTTCCCAGGGGTGCCTTCGTTGTTTTCCAGATGTGTAAGGGATTATCCGTGGAGATTTCCCTGTCCTGGTCCTCTCTTCTTGCCATCTGTCCATCTCCGTGGTTGTCTGTGTGTCCTGCTACTTCTGCGCAAGCCTCGTTTTCATTTCTCCTCCATCTCACTCCCTTTTCTCCTCTCTTGTGGATGATCCCTTCCTTCCATTCGGGCTGCTCGTCTGAATTTCAGTGTCCGCTCTCCCCTAAGGCCCGTTTCCATTCTCCTTCTCCACCCTGCCTTCCATTCCTCCATTCAGATTATATATTCTATATACGGGCAGGAGACATGAGAACGGGTTGAAACCAGCGGGCCTCCCTCTCTTCAAACTCATAGATAGGCTGCCCCATTCCACAGCCCCACATTCCCCATTGAAGTTTGGACCACGTGTCAAAAGTTGCCATCGGCTTGACCCTCCCACGTACCCCGAAAGAGATGGAGGGATCTCTCTCTGGTTCCAGTTCCTATTTCGTACTCTACAGATGTTCCTAGGACCCAACTCTACATTCCAGCTGCTATGCTAAAATAACTTGCAGATCCGCTCCCGTATTGTTTTTGTCAAATGGTCCAATCGCTCCTTGTAAGGTGTGTAGGAGAACCTTCAAGAGGTCGCCATGTTGCAGTCAGGTACCAAGAGACTGAGTCTCCCCCTTCAAAATTTCACTTGGGTAGGTAGGACCTTCTGTGAGAAGCACAACTGAGTCCATGCATGTTGACATCAGCCTTTTTCAACCGCGAGTCATTCAATACAGCAGAGGTCTAATATACCTCAAAGGGATCTAGCAAAAAGAAATTCACCCCCAAGAATGATCTCCCAAATCAGGTGGGTGCAGAATCTCTCTCTCTCTCTCTCTCCCCCTTTAATTCCTCACCCTATCCTATCAGGTCCCCCCATGGCCCAACCCAACGCCTGAGATGGCACGCCAAGGCTCCTTTGGCCATCTCTTGTATATAGAATAAGTTGGTTCACCCTTGCCAGATGGCATCGTCCTCTTGCCAGACGTCCACCATCTTCATTTTGCCATTCTTTGTTCTTCTTTCTCTCCCCCTGCTCTTCTTTTTCTTCCCACTGGGTGGAAAAAGGGGGCCCTCAGCGGGACCGAGAAGAAGCACATCAAACTTCTTTGCAATGTGTGTATGTGTGTCTGTACAAGGAAGGTTAAGCTACCTTCCTGCTCTGGAATATTTGAATGGGTCTTTTGAGGGCATCTTCTTGCCTTCACACGCCCAAGCATTAGAGCTGTTGTCTACAGAACGAGGCCCCTCAAACTGCATTGAGTTACGCCCATTGGCAATGTGAGCTGTCATCCAGATGCCAAGCAGACACCAAACTGGGGGCAATGGCAAGAGTCGTCATATTATTGACTGTGATGAGGCCATTGTTTAGCAGTGTTGCGTTGTCCATGTCTGCATTTACCCTGTGCCAACCCACTGCTGAGGGCTGGGTGCCTTGTACAAGCGAGGGGATGCGCTGTTCTTGGCCTGGGTGTGCACTGTTGCAGCTGTTGATGTGCCCCTGGGGTGTGTGTCCAAAGGGGTGTGTGTGAAATCCAGCATCTCTTTCTGTGTCCGCTGCGCAGTGGTTCATAGCTGCGTTTCCTGGCTTCCACCTGCTTTTCTTCTCTATGTGCTTGTGGTGAGTGCCAGCCTCTGTGTGGAGGTGCGCAAGCCCATGCATTTTTTCCAAGCTGCCTGCCCTTCTGCCTCAGTGTCTGAACTGCCCTGTTGCTCTCATGTTGTCTTTTCAGAATCACTATCACTGACCCTTGAGGACTGGCAGAGACTGGTACGTTCTTCGCTGTACTCACCCCGGCCTCCACTGATGCATGAGTCGGTGTGGTTAGCCTTTCTGTCTCGTCCCTATTGCCTCTCCATCGCGTCCCGTCCCCTTCTGCCACTCGCCTCTCCTAGACTACTACCAGGGCTGAAGGTGGTACCCTTGTTTTCTCCATCTGGCCTGCAAACCTCTTGGCTGTTGGGGTAGCATGATCCAAAGGGGGAAATCTTTGGTAGCAAAGGAGAAAAGCAACATGGTAGTGTACCTATTAGATCCCATGAAGTTGGGCACTGGGGCAGAGAAAAAGAGGGAAATCAGAGGGAAGAGAGCAAACCCCACTCCCTTCTAGCACTGATGATATTACCTAGCTTGGTAATGACATGTCTGCAAGAAAGCAACCGAGTTCAGAGAGTACC
>JANHZU010003070.1:65568-83918 GCA_032468055.1 Acrochordus granulatus | reverse complement strand
GAAAGCAACCGAGTTCAGAGAGTACCAAGGACTCCACAGAAGTCTTTTCCACAGTTCATGCCTGTAAACATAGGTTAAGTCCCGGCTTTGATCCATCCATTACTGGTGGAGCATTGCTTTCTGGGGTCCCAGACATGAAACTGCAACCCAGGTCCCCCTGATGTGTAGTCTCATGTTTGTCTAAAATTCCTTCCCAGCATTTGTCTCCTAGTGTGCTCCCCAGATTCCAGTAGATTAACAGCATCAGACTCAGTGACGCTTGTACAAGAACATTCCTTGGAGGATTGCACCCCAGGACTGTTTGACTCTTAGCTCCTAATTTTAAGGAGGCCGTGATCTCACCTCTTGAAGGTCACCTTAGAGCAGAATTCTAAAACCCTAATGCCCTTTGCCAGTCCTGTACCTTCTCATCTCTCAAACATCCTCCTTGAGTTTCTCCTGTCTTCAACGTCAAGACCCTATCAGTCATGTGGCAACACTGCCTACAATGAGAAACTGGCCAGACCAGCCGTTGAACCTCATCAGCTCCACGGAGAGAGGACTGGCAGACCACACAACGTGCCACTTCTCTAACAGAAGGGCTGACCCTGCCATCTGCTCTAAGAGCTCAGTGCTAGCTTCGGTTCCCCCAGACAGGTGCTACCCAGCCGTATAACTCCCATCAGCTCCATTCAGCACACAGGAGAAGACCTAGACAATGCCTCCAATGAAAGGTCCCATCAGGGTTTCCTTCTGACATCTCCTTTATGCAATTTCCTTTCCCTGCAGTAAAAAATATGTTCCAGTTCTGCATCCATCCTCTTTTTTTTGTGACTTCTTCTAGACAGACTGTCCTAGACAGTATCATGCAACTATTTCACCTTCCTCGCCTTAATTTAGGGGGAAAGAGAAAGAGAGGGTGGGAAAACAAAGAAAAGCTGCCATAAAAATCTGTGAAATTAGATAAAAGCAGTTGCAAGATTCTACTATCTGAGGGTCATCATCTCTCTTGTGATGTGGTTTGCTGAAGTTGGGCATCAACCTTGGCACCTTCGCTGCAGCTTTTCCCTGTTAAAAGTCCAACAACCAACACTGCAGTGAAGGAACAGAGACTTAGAAAGGCTTGGTTAACACACTGTTTTCCAGGTGGTTGGTCAATTTTGGCTCCTAGAATGCCCCATTATCTGTTTTGCTGGCTGGAGCTTCTGAGAACCATCATTCATCAACATCTGGAGGAACAAAGCTCCTGCTTTCTACAATACGGAGGTCAAAAGTGTTGAAAAGTGAACATGCACACACACAATCAACCAACAAATCCAGTTAT
This sequence comes from Acrochordus granulatus, assembly GCA_032468055.1. Classification (NCBI taxonomy): domain Eukaryota; kingdom Metazoa; phylum Chordata; class Lepidosauria; order Squamata; family Acrochordidae; genus Acrochordus; species Acrochordus granulatus. Next base: position 82,615 of record JANHZU010003070.1, on the reverse strand, counting down.
AGCATTCACAGCCAAGGAGATCAATATTTATGGCCGGTGTAAATGTTATGCACATATTTCTGCTTCGATTTGCATGAATGTATTCCTATACTGGACATTTTCAGATTGCCATATCCCTTCCCAATCTCTGTGTGTGTGTGTGTGTGTACATGGCTATGTGCCAATGTATATATATATATATATATATACAATTGACCCTGATTTTCCCACCCCTGTTTCCCAATTAGCACGTCCTTAATCACTTGCTTGCTTATTAAAATTCCCCAACGGGATCAACCGGATAGTGAATATTGGGATGTAAGAGGAAAACACCAATTGCTGTTGATTTTTTTGTAATGACATCCTGAAAGAGAGAGAGAAGGAGAGATTGAAAAAGAAAGCAATGGGCTTGGAATAAAATAAAATAAGGAAACCCTTCAAAAAAATGCTTAGAATAATCTTCTTTAAGGGGTCCAATCTTTACTAGTTGGACTCCAGAATGGGGTGGATCTTAACTTGATGTGAGATCCTGTCCTTGGGTAAGTAGCAAACCAGGGGAGGGCCAGTGGTAAATAGTTGGGTGCACTTATCTCCAACATATCTCATTCCACTAGTCCAAACGCATTCACCTGGAAATCCAACTGAGTTGAAAGCAGCACCCAACGATTGCTTCCCCCACCAGGAAAGACCTCACTCCCTCCATCCCCCAGGAGAGGTCCTCACATCTGGAAAGGCTGAAAGACAATGAGAGGAGTTGCCATTTGGGGTTGGGGGTCTCCATCACCCAGTCTGCGAGTGAACTAAAGCCCTAGAGAGTTCCTTGAATGTGTTTTGCTCGAGAAGGTGCAGACCAGCACCTGGTCTACCCGAAGTGCCCAGGGTTGACGACTAGCTGGCAACTTCAGAAACAGCCCTTCACAGGGGGCATCTTCATTTCAAATAACATTCTTCTTCATGCGCTTGGAAGAGCAACATCACCATAGTTGTGCTTCATGCTTCTCAACAGCCATCTAAAGGCCAGGGCCTCCTCCTATATGGCGGGACTCGGTTTTCCTCGAAGGTCCTGGATGGATTCCATCTGGAAGACTTTCACTCGAGCTTCTTCCTTCTCTTTGAGCAATGATTCGGATTTTTAAAGGGTTCAAATGCTGGTGAGTAGCTGCCCCGGGGACGTTGACCTGATGCAACAGTCCTGGCCGAGATGAGGTGGTGAGAAGCATGACCAGTTGCAGCCGGCCACCATGCTAATCTCCGTATGTCTGTTTCTCTTCTCGCTTTTTTGTTTTCGTTTCTTTATCTTCTCTCTGCCTTCACAGCCGGAAGGGCCCTTCTTCACCAACACGATCCACTCTAACCCGGCCAGCCGACCCTTCTCTCTTAGATTTATAACCCAGCCGGTGACAAGCCCCGTGCCTGGGTTCCCCCAGTATCCGCCCGAGGCATCCCCTTGGCTCCTCTGCCCCCTTCCTCCACGTGGTAAAAAAATGCTCGTTTAGTGATGGAGCAGTTGTCTTCTTTTGTGCGTCCGTATTGCTTTGTGAGCCTAGAGTAGTCCTAGTTCAAGGGCACCAATTGTGAATGCCATGAGCTCTCCAGGAGCATAGTCTTACAGGAGCATCCGTGCCTCAACGTGCCCAACTGACTTTGGGTTCGGTGTCCTGCCTGCCTGGGTCAACCCTAACGCTACTCCGTAGCAATGTAGTCCTTTTTCTCCCTCACTGTAGTAAAGACAGAAAGGCACAGTCTTGTGTTGGCAGCTCTGGATGAGGATCACACCCAGCGAGAGAACCTGGACCAGAATACTTCCATGTTCTTGATCATGTCTGAAATGTGGGGATGATTCGAGGTGCAGCCACAGGGAGCCCAGTGGGGGCTGATTCCTTTTCAAGCAGGGCCAACCGGTTTGGTGGCCGGGGAGGGCTTGCTGGATCACGCAGTCTTCCGGAGGAAAGCGCCTGGGGTCCTTTCCAGAGGGATTGAAATCAACCTTCACGGGTCATCCTCCCTTCTCGGAGACACCCAGCAGGAGGAGCTACGGGACGTGGTGGCTCCAACTAGCTTTCTGGTGTGACCTCTTGCAGACAACTTTCTACCAGGAGAGCGAGGCTGATCTAGTCCCTTCTCAGCCAAAACGGACCAGCTGATATTTGAGAGAGAGAGAGAGAGAGTTTGTGGTGTAAATGTTTTAAGATCTTTGCTTCTGACAAAAAAAAAGGACCTCTACAAAAACGCTTTGATGTCTTGGTGATTGCATTCCCTTCCTTGCATGCAGGCAGCACGCATTTCATGATGCAGGGAAACTCGAAAGTGTCACTGCAAGTTTGGACTTCCTTCTGCAACCCAGCTCTGTTCCCCACGTATCTAGGAATAAATGTGAAAGAGAGTCGGCCGCTCTCCCGTCTGAAAAGCCGATGTTAGCCCCTTTTAAGTCAACCCTGCTTTTCCAATTTGATTTCTCTGAGTCCGAACGGCTTTTGAGTTGAGTTCAAGTTCTGATGTCTGTTCCTTTCTGTATTTTAACTCTTGTTTTATTTCTTTTGTCCCTTCTTCAAATCCTCTCCTTCTTCTCGTTTTGTTTCTCTCTCTCTCTCTCTCTTTTTTAATTCCAGCCGGCCTGGCAAAGCTAGTCCCTCTCGTCCGGAGAGTCCAAAGCCACCGTTCGACTTGTAATCCTGCTTTCTTGACATCCACCTTTTATCTGCCTCTTAGCTGTCCTGTCCTGGAATGGTCGAGCGCACATCTTAGAAACGCACAGCTTTGTTCTGTCGTAGCTTGTGGCTTGCACATATCAGACACAACTCTAGTGAAACTTTTTTTTCCCTTTCCTTCCTTTCTTCCTCCTGGTTGCTTCAAAGGGACTTTAAACAAAGCCAATGAGTTATATTGTAGTAATGAAAAACATCTTTACTGTTATATAAATATCTATAAATATCTATAAATATCTATATATATATATAAAGATCTAAATCTATATGGTGTCCAGATATTTTAAGACTTTAATGCCTCCGTTGATTTTAGCAAATACCTGAGTAGGAAGAATGCGTGTCTGTGTGTTTGTGTATTTACACACACTCATACACATACAATAAAATATAATCCAAATTCAGTTGCTGCAGCTGGGTTGTTGCTCCCAAAATTGTGGGTGTTTTTTTGCAGTCTTGATAGTACTTGTAATGCCGTGTGTGACTCATCATCTCCTGTTCACTGGCTGAAATTAATAAATTATTTCTGTATAACAGAGAGACGTTGTGCCCACAATAAAATCCTCTCTCGGTTCTTTTGCATGTTATACTGTATTTGATGTGGGAAATCTTTGCCGCGGGACATTTTAGGAATCTAACACATTATCGGTGGCGTTCACGCAACCTACTTAGTCAAGTCCACCAAGACTTCACAGCTGCATTTATACCAGAAACCAAACATGGTCGGTCTTGATCTGGGTTTGTAGGATTCAGGGCATTATGCAAAATGGGTTTAAATTGGCAATAAGGTCAGGTTGGTTGTGTGAATGCAGCTGCTGGTTAGGAAACTTCATGCTGCAAGCCACGTTGCAAAGTAAATGGAGTTACAGTGATGAAGGACAAATCTCAATAAAGGCGGGTTCAATTCAGCAAACATTTCAGTGGGTTAAACTGACATTTTCTTTTTCACTAGGTTTCTTGCCAAGAAATAATAGGAGCCAAACCAACTTCAGATCCAGTCTTGAGAAAAAAAAAATCTCATGGCATCTTGTACGTACAGCAGGTAACACACACAAGAAGCTATTTCACAACCACAGGTAGCCTGAAAGAAACAGATCTGGCAGCCCTTCAAGCCTTCGGTGTAGCGAAGGTTTAAACTGGGGAAGATCTATGAACTCAAATAACATTGTTTTCACACTAAAATGTTCCCCTTGGCTTTTAAAGAAAAGATAGGTAAGGATCAGGAAGGGTACATAGGAATAGATGAAACTCTGCTGCAGAAGGCAAACTGTAGAAGTAGCCTGCTGATACAGACACTGTGGATAAGTAGTCCTCGATTTGTGACTGAAGTTATGACAGACTCCAAAAAAATACTTAGCCCTGGATTTGAAATTCGGATGACTGAGACTGCCCCATGCTCACACATGATCGCATTCTGGGTGCTTGGCAGCCAGCCCACATTTACAGCCCTTTGCAACGTTCTGTGGTCACCCAACCATGATTTATGATGCTTTTGCCAGAAACTGAGATTTATTTCCAACCTCTGGCAAAGAAGACCCTGTAGGGAGCAATGGACTAACTTAATGAAAAAGGTCATAACACGAATCACGGTCACATGGTGGCCTGCTTAACAACCATCACAATTTACGATTAGAATTCTGGGCTCACTTAAAATCGGAAGTTGAGGGCTACCTGCGACGAATCAAAATTTGAGCGTTCACACCCTAGCTGCGGTCAAGATTTAGAATGACAAGTGCAAAAGCACCCTGCAAGCTTGGCATTATCTAAAGAACAGGAAGGACGCCGTAGAAATGGCGCACGGCGAGCACATAGGAGAAGAATCAGGCCTTAAGTGCACAGGTCATCATCTCCTTGGAAGCATCCCCCGGCAGCATGTGGGAACAGACAGTCGTGTTCCCAGCAGTTAAGGCTGGCAAAAAATGGCAAGTCAGCAGGCTGTGCCTGAGACGTGGCCAGAGACCTCCGCTTCCCACGCCGCAGCATTCGTGGCACGGGGCACGCCCCAGACGCTTCTCAGGGACAGAAGAGCAACAGGCAATGGGGGTGAAGTGAAACCGGTTTATTCAGAAAAAAACAGGTAACAGGATAATTTATCTCCACAACAGAAGGCAAGAATTTGCTCCCAGGGTTTGTTTCCGCTCCCCGCTTTTCACATTCCTGGAAACCCAACACCTAATAAATACAGAATAATGTTCTACAGTAAATCACATTTCCCTCCCCACCCCAACTGAAGTTAAATCATCTTTAAATATCATACAAGGTTACGAGTAGCCTTCCAGCAGCCAGAAAATGCTGTCCGTGGATTATTCTCTTCGTTATTCAAGGTATGTACAAAATGTTACACAGATACAGTATGTACACTCGTGCAAACGGCGGCTCGCCAGCCCGCTTTCGCTAGTGTCCTGACCCGAGGCATTGAGAGGATGAGTAACACTGATGACCCAACTGGGCCCGTTCCAGTTCTGTGGGTGCTCTCGCTTTTTGCAGTCAAGTTCCTTCTGTTTTACAGCCTGGAAGACTGCGGCAATTTAACATACAGTTAGAGGATTGGAGAAAAGGCTCCTCTTGGTTTTTGAACTTCCCTCTGTACTTCAGATGGACTGTTTTCTAGCCAGCTATCCCAGAGGAAAAATCTTAGAAATGCAACTCTACCGGTGCTCCTTCCCTGCAAGCACAATCTGCACTAAGAACTGGGCAGCTTTGTCACCTCCCAACCCTTTCCACTGTCCATCTACACACATACCACTGTCCTTCTAAAATAGGATTTGAGCCAAGCACACCACACATCCACAGGCCTCAATCCAACAGGCTGCAAGGATACATCTTTTTACACTCTCACAAATCACTCTTCTGCTTATCCCACAAATGGGAGGCAAAACAACCACAATCTTTTTGTTTCACAATACCGAGACAGTTCAAGTAACCTCGGCCCAAGCCGGAAGAAAGAGATCCAATGGCAAGCAGCTGGAATTGACCATCATGTCTGATCTTTTTCCAGTAACTGGCTTCTACATCTTTACAAATAAATAAAATCCTCCACCTCAAATGGAAAACCGTACATCTGGTTCAAAAAGTGCCACTTTATCCCACCCTCAAACCATCTGCTTGAAGGAGATGAGAGCCCATTTTCACTGTAACTGAATTAGAAGATCTGAGGCAGGGGGAGAGTTCAAAAATGTCCTTGAAAACAGCCAGCTAACTGTTTGGAGGGAAGGCCAGAGGTGATTTGTCGGATCGGGTCTAAAAGTGACCATGCAGTAAAGCAAACAGGAATTTTGGAAGAAGAGCACTAAATCAGATCGAGAGAAACCCAAAAGAACCAAAGGGGAAGAGGCTGAGCAGCCATAATAGAGAATTAAATTCACAGGCTGTAGCTGGAACCAACTGGTGGCAGAAATTAGCATTTCTGAGCTCCGCTGGATGGCTGCATGATTCGTAGCCAGCAAATTCAAAACCTAGCCCCATCTTCCATCCAGGTCTAGCTGGTGCACATCCTTGAGGCATCCCAGCTATGCCCCATGGCTGTATAGAGCTCTCAGCGCCCCTTCCAGGTTATACCACCATGATTTTCACTTCGTCATTCTCATCCACCCGATAGAAGAAGGGAACGCAGGAGTTTTCCAGGAGGGAACCCAGCTGGTCGCGGGGGTTTTGAATTTCATGCAGAAGCTGCAGGATCTGCTGAGCTGTGGGGTCCTCAAGAGCAGACTGGGGACCCTTGGTGTTGCTGTGAGATGGGTGGGATTGTGAAGCTGCGGCTTCCTCTCTTGGCCTGTCTGTCAGGCTCACTTCTTGCAGGTCTGGAAGGCAGGGTGGGAAAGGGAGCTTCAGTTGTAGAGTTATACATCTTAAATCAGGGTTTCTCAAGCTTAGCAGCTTTCAGCCAGCATGGGAACTCTGGGAGTTGCAGTCCACACATCTTCAAGTTGCTAAGATTGAGAAACACTGTCCTAAACCAAAAAAACCCCCCTCCTGTGCTAAGGTGGGTCCGTGACGGCAGGAAGAGAAGAGACAAGAGTCCAGACATGGGGGCTTCAGCACAGCCTTTAGCAGGGTGGCCCTTTAAAAGGAATCCTGCTCTTTCAGTTTACTGCCTCTCACCTGCCACCTCAGAACCTTTCAATTCCAAGATGCCTTCAGCCTTGGCGCCAGCGTCACTCTCAGGTCCAGGCAGTGGCTCCACCATATACTTGGTGTACCAATCAATCTTCTCGCCCACCAGGCGCAGGACCAGTTTGTGGAGCTCCAGCAACTTTATCTGCAGCAAAAGGAGAATCAACAGGAAAAATGGGAACCAGCCAGGACCACCCAGCACACCAAACCTTTCCTTTGCCCTACTTCTCTAAGAGGGAAGCACATTTTCTCTTTTCTTGTGGCAAAGCTACAAACGAAAGTGGCTAGTCCTCATGGAATTTCTGTTTCACTGTCCATCTGGGATGCTTCTTTTGGCATCACCTAGGTCACTTGAAAAGCTACTTGGGGAAAAGAATGGAAAGTCTCTGTTCTTATACAGGTGTTCAGACTGGCGGAAGAAAGACAGCAACAGTATACACAGAGCTCAGTTACTGAACCCAAACTGAGGACACAGCTGCAAAAGGAGGATGGATGCAGTCCAGATGGGCTGTGCTGTTTGGACCAGACCTTCGCCTCACCTTCAAGTCCTCCTTGTCCTGAGCCAGCCGACTGATGTATTCTTCTTTCTCCCGATGGCGCTGTTTTAGAATCGCTCGCTGACTCTGATACAGGGCGATGTATTCACCTGCAGGATTAGGAAAGATGACCAGCCCTGAAAACTGCAGGATTTTCTTAATGGATTAGAACTTGGGCCAACACAATAATCATTTTTTAAAATCATTCCTCCCTCTTTTTTGATGCTAACCACGGATACATCCAAACTTCTCATAAACTTTATAACCTTAAAAGAGGACTGTGGGAGGAATGGCAATTTCGGCCAACAGCCTCTTAAAATATTAAAAGAAAAAGATGACACAAGGTTTAGCAACAGCTAACACAATTGGACAGATGTGTTACCTATAGTGTCTGTTTCTCCAGACAGCTGGATACAGCGGTGCTCCAACTCTTCCACCCGTTCTTTCAGTTCCACCTTCTCGCGCATCAGGTCGGTGAATCGCAACTAAATTGGAGAAAAGGAGACTGTGTGGAAGGAATGGGGGAAGCAACCAGAACTCCCCCGACAAAACCACCAAGAGGATGGTTCCCAAAACATTTTCACCAAAAGATGCTAGTGAGAGAAGCCACGGAAGGAAGAGAGAGCAGTCAAGAGGAAGCACGAGCATAGCTTCCGGTGCGAAACAGGCCAGAGAGTTCCAAAAAGGGTATTCAAGCCAGGCCCAGAGTCCCTTGAAAGGCAAGAGGGTGCCTAACAATTACAGAGCTGCAGTTCCATAACAGTGAAGCCCTTCCGACACACGGGATTCACCATGGCTGAGATAATTCATTGCCGCACGCCAAGTATCATCTCAAGAGTTCCTGCCACCCTCAAAGGCTCACCTGCAGTTTCTCCATGGCACTTTTTAAGGCTTCATGAACCTCCCCTGGAACCAGGTCAGCAGCAGAACCTGAAAAGGTGCCACAGTGGAGGGTGAGAGGAGACAGTCACACCGCAGACTTTTGGCATGGTACCCCAGCTAAGTCATGACCCAAGGAGGCAGGTGGGGGGTCTCCCTCTTAGGTGGGGGTCCTCTTACCTGCTGAGGAGGTGAGTTGTGGCTGCTGCTCCTTCCTGAGTGTAGATATCTGCTGCAACAAGCCTCTGCATTGCCTTTTCTTTTCTGCTAGCTGCTGCCTCATCATTTCCCGTTCACCCTCCACTTGGGATATGGTGGAGGTCAAGAAAGCCACCTAGGAAGGAACGCTGGGGGATTTTAGCATAAGGGCACTGCAACAATCTCTGGGGCTGCTACGGAGCAGAAAGGTGGTTGGAATTTAGGAACATGTTTCTTTACACCACAGCCAGTCTCATAGCTCCCTCCTCCCCACATTTACTGGTAGCCCTCGACTTATGACCATCCATTTAAGCCTTGGAAAAAGCAACTTATGACTTGTTCTTGCACTTACAACTGTTGCATTGTTCCTACGGTGATATGATCGCAATTCGGGTGCTTGGCAAATGAATTAGCGCTAACAGAAAGAAAGAGGAACAGAGGGACCCACCATTTCTTCTTTGCTTTCAAAATCCTCTGGAATGCTGAGCTGAGAAGTCTTTGAGTCTTCAAGAAGCTCTTCAGCATCCACCCCATCCCCTGCAAAGGAGCAAGAGATGCTAGGACGACACCTAGCTACTGGCTGGGATCTGCTGGTCCACACCTCCTCCAATCCCAAATGTAGTCACCTTGGGCCCTTGGAAGCATCCTCTCGTCCAGTTCGGCCATCAGTAGGCTGACCTGAGCTTGGAGCTCTTTGTTCTCTTTGGAAAATGACTCCAGAGTTTCCTGTCAGAGGGAAACAGGAAAGCCACCCCACCAACTTAACACTGATCCAGGAGGTCAATGCCAACCTTGGCCAAATAACTCCCACGTTACAGAAATCGAAGAATCCCCAATCTTTCCCGTTTTTACAGAATCCACTTTTTCAACTTGGAAGCCCTTTTTCAATACTTCTCCTCCCTGGCTGACTTCCTACACAAGAATATGGCTTGTAAAGCCTGAATTATATCCCTGCACTGCTAGAAAGTGCAGAATCTGGATGATGCAGATGCTCTCAACCATGAGGTCCTCGGTGCTCTCTGAGATTGTTTTCATTACCCATCTAGGGAAATCATCAGTGCTAGCCAGATCTAGCCACTGGCTTGTCAGAGGCAGAACCTGGAGGGCAAACCTACCCCACAAGCAGTGCTCACCTTGGCTTGCTGAAGCTCTTTGAAGTGCATCTCTGCAGTCACCTTGCCTTGGACCTCCTCATGTTGCAGACGGTCCATGAGTTGAGTCTGCAGGAGATACTGTTTGTGCAATTCCTCCTTCTCCATGACCAATTGCTGGTAGGCTACGGTGTATTGTTGGAGGTGGAGCAAATACTGATCCCTCTGCTCCTGAAGGTCTTGAGTTTCCTGGGTCTTCTGAGTCACCTTGGATGGAACCAGCAGCCAGTGAACAAACTCCTACTCCCACAACATCCCTCTCCTTAACAAGATACAAGAGGAGAAACCAGCCAGCTGTCCAGAGAGCATCACTGAGATCAAGCTTGTGATCAAGGATGGCATATTGTCTTTCCCAAGCTTCTCCCACTTCCCCAAAACCAATTCTCCCCAGCTCGAGGGCATAACCCCTCCCCCCCGTGTTTGAGAGATGGATTAATACTGCCTTCTCCAAAATCTAAACTGAGCAATTTTAAGGTTGGTAGACTCAACTCCCAGAGTTCCCCAGGAAGTGTAGAATTCTGAGAGTTGATGTCCACCTACCTTAAAGTGGCTAAGCTTGGGAAACACTGGTCTGGACTGAGGACAGAAGTTACCATCTACAATCAACCAATTCTGTGGATTGACTGCAAGGGGTTGGATGCCCACTGACTCAAGAAGTTCCACACTCAAGTCAGAAAGTTGTGCTGTGCAAACTAACTCAAAAGCCAAGGCAGCAGCATCCTCAAAGCCAGCCTTGAAAAAAAAACCTGAGACAGACCGGACTTCCAAAAAGGGACCCCAAAAGTGCAAAGAACATTACCGTCTCCTTAAAGCCCACCAGCTTCTCTTGAACTTCCCCCAATTTTCTGGCCAGCTCCTTCTTCACATGCTGTTCAGACTGCAAGGCACTTGTCACTTCCATGTTTTCATTGGTCTATGAGGAGGGGAGAGAAGAGGAGAGGGGGTGGTCAAGGGAAATACCACCCTGCTTTGGCAGTTTTAAGATGGCATATTTTTACAACAATGGGATTGCATATTCAGAATAAGGTGAGGGATATTTAGGGGCTACCTTGATAATTTTGAGGGAGGGAGGGAGGTGAGGGAGATGGGTGGGTGAAGGACTCTGGGAAGTGAAGGCCAAGCAGACTGTTGGGACCCTCCCAAGGCAAAAGAAAGCACCAAAAACGTAACTGCGTCAGGAGGGATCAGAAGCCACCTGCAGTGTACTGTGGTCACATGGCCATGATTTAGGATGGTTTTGCCGAAAACTGGCACTTCCCAGTTTTTGCAAAACCATGCCCCTAGCAAACCAGTGGTTTGCTCAACAACCATGGTGCCCGCTTAACAACTGCCACAAAAAAGTCATAAAATTGGGTCAGTCACATGACCCACCCTGACCATTTATGACCTTAATGGGCAGGCTCCATTAGGGTCATGATTCGAGGGCTATCCATATCCTGCCAACAGCTGGACACACCAGTTTGACAAATCCATTCTGTAGCTCAGCCAGCTGTTCCTTGAGGTCTCGGTTCTGGGTCAATGCCCGGCTGATGGTCACTTTGTCGCTCTGCATGTTCTCCAAGATCTGCTGCTTGTCCACGGCCTCCTCAGTGTAGCGCTGCAAGGTCTTCTCCAGGTCTTGAAGCCGTTCCTCTTGCTCCTGGTTGAGGCGGCTCAACTGTTTGTTGTCCTGCACCTGGGTCTGCCATTGTCCCAGCAAGTCCTCTTTCTCCTTCTCCAGCCGAGTGAGCTCCTCTTGAAGATGCAGCAGGGATGGGGCAGCAGGGATGGGCTGACTTTCCTGGGGCTTCACCACTAACGAATTGAGTGGGGGAGAGAAGGGCAGGTTATTTATGGCTAACATCCTTGGATGAAACCAACTCTTCTCCAGAAACCCAACGCCAAGTCCTCAAATGTGGTGGTCCTCCAGACCTTCCCACCCTTCTATCCCTGGCTTCTACCTTTGAGCACCCAACATGCACACAGCAGAGGGGTGTTTCCCCAAGCTATGGATAGATAAAGGAAGATCGCTGGATTTAGAAGAGGAGAGAGGACTGGTGGGGTGAATCAGGTGATAGAAAGAAGGGCTGTTGGGGGTTGTGACCACTGGCATTTACCTGGCTGACTGTCGAGTAGCTCTGAGAGGTTGGTTTCCAGTTCCTGAATTCGAGTCTCGCTGAGCTCTTTCTCTCCTGTCAGAGTCCGGACCTGCGGGAAGCCCAGTTTTGCCAAGCTGAAGCACAACCTCCAAATCATTAGGGATCCCAGGAAGATCAGCTACAATCCTTACCTGTTCAGAGAGTACCTCAACTCGCTGCTGCCAGATGTTCCCTTCCTCCTTCAGCCGGAGGACATACTGATCCCGTTCGGCTTGCAGTTTCTGGAAAGACTCTGACAGCTGCTCAGCAACAGGGAAGAAAAGAAAAGTGTTGGGTGGTGCAAATCAGAGACCTCTTTATTCCTGAGAGAGGATCTGAGGAAAACTGCCATCGTGGCCAAATCCCCAACCTTCCCAGAAAGGTTGCCCCTTTGGACATCCATCCCACCTGGGCAATCTGGGTTTCTAAGTTGGCTCTCTCCTCCAGGGCCATCTGCAGCTGCTGAGTCGTAGCATCAGACATCCCCGGCTGGCTTGAAAACTAGCAGAGGGGTCAAACAAACAGTTATGGGAATCCTTCTTGTGCCATTTTCTTTTCTCTCCCTATCTAGGGGTTCCAAGGTGAGCTCCAGGATGGTGCAGTGGTTAGAGGATGGCACCAGAAGCAGGGAGAACCACATGGCCTAGCCAAGCCTACTTCACACAGTTCTTGGTGGTGAGGGGATGGGGAAAGACTACAGATAATCTTTGACTTATAACCAACTTATAACTTATATAACCATAAAAGGGACTAGAATTTCCATTGCTAAAGACTGTTAAGTGAGTCATGCCTGATTTTTGACCTTTTTTGCCATGGTTGTTAAATGAATCACTGCAATTGTTAAGTGAGTCGCGCAGTCATTAAATTAATCCACTTCCTCCATTTACTCTGTTTGTCGGAAGCTGGCTTGGAAGGTCACTAACAGTGTTCACATGAGCCTGGGATGCCGCAACCGTTGTAAATACATGCCAGTATTTACTGATACCTGCTGAATCACCAGCTCTGCCATTTCCAGTTTCTTGTGCAAATCTTCCACATCCAGTTTCATGGCTGAATTTTCAGAAATTAGGCCACGCACTTTCTCGGATAACTCTGAATTCTGCTGTTTCAGCTCTTCATTAGTTTTACTAAGGAAAGAGCAATGAAAGAGAGTGAATAATACCTTGGCAGTCAAACTTCTGCATATGAGAACAGAAGTCTTTCTCTATGGGACTGAGATGGGAGGAAGAAACTTTGCACCAGTACTAAACAACTGCCCAATATGTGGGATTCTCCCACACCCTTTGTTCTTCAGAGAAAAAGATCTAAAGATTCTATTTTAGCAATATTTCCAAATGAAAAAAAGTCTGCTTTGCCTCAGGAAAGCACACAGCTTTTGTGCAGAAGTGACAACCATGTCAGCTGGGTGGGGAAGACGACACATTTTGAACCTCAAAGAAGCTGTTCCAGAATTGAAACTAGCAATCCCAAAGGTTCAGGAAGCGGCCTGTCCGTGAAGCAGGCCCATTCAGATATTTCCAAAGATTTTGTTCTGACACTTGAAAAGTCAGAACAAAATGTATTGGAATACTTGACATGCAGGTAGTCCTCATTTAGTGACCAGAATTGGGGCCAGCAACTTGGCCGTTAAGCAAAACAACCTTACTTCAGTTTTCTTTTGCTTTACAGATCTGCAAAGGTTTAAATGTGAGGGATGGCTGCAAAGTTTCTTTTTTGCAAGTGCAAACGGTCCCTGTATGAGGCAGTTGCTAAATGAGGACCACCTGCAATGACCACCATCTAAACTCCTTCCCCACCACAATAAGGGAAGCCTTCCTTCATTTCTTTAACTGCCCCAGACAATAACGCTGCAGCTAAAACGGCAAATCTCACCTTTGCTTATACATTTCCATTTTGAGGTTCTCCCATTCCTTTGCCAGTTCTTTGTTATGCTGCCAGGAAAAAGGAGAACATCGACAGGCAATTAAAAACAAAACAGTATTTCACTGTGAGAAATGCCCCTAAATAAGAAACTGAGAAAGTGAGTGTCTCACTCCTGTGATGGGCATTTCTGGTCCTTAATTGCCAGAATTAAGGATTCTATATCCACAGCATCCACTGTTATTGGATAAAATAATTTAGGTTGGCTGGATAATCGAATTTTGGGCAGGGAATTAGGCTTTACTTCACAAGAAGGAAGCAGCAACAGAAGATAAGGAAGACAAATAGGAACATGTGCCATGCTTACTTTCTCTGTTTGCTTCTGTTGAGTAGAGAGAGAGGAAAGGGTATATTCCACTTCTGAAATCCTCTGCCGAGATGACTGCAACCGAGCAGCGAGGTCCTCAGCTTCCCCTGTCCCAGGAAAAGCAAGATTAGGGGCCTCTGGATGCAAGCACACCTGAACACCACAACATCAAGAGGATGCAGAGGTGCTGGATAGTTACCACTGGGCTGGTACAAAAAGCAGAGGTGGGCATGCTTTAGTGGCAACCCACAGTGAAAAATACAGAAACAAAGCTGGTATAAACCTAGATTCAGCTCATAAAATAACTGCATTTCTTTGAAGATGGGACAAAGGGACTCAGGACAGTGGCAATGTCACCAGGTGATTAAATAACAAAGGGAACAAGAAGAAAAACCCAAAAGGGTACCTACCTGCCTTCTGCCGGGCAGCCTGCTGTGTATGGGCGAGGGCTGTCTGCAGCTCTGATTTCTCAGAGACTAGGATTCCAATGGTCTGAATGTGGACCTTGAAAGGAAGTGTGGAAGAATGAGATAAGCCAAAGGCCACCGCTTTGGACCCAGCAGGGACAGAATGTGTCTTCCTCCCAAGACATGAGCCATTCCTGTGGATTGCAGAAGGTTGCCAGGCCAGCCACTAAGGCTGATATGAAAGAGCAACATCTACCTGTAACTGTTCCCGCAGCGTGGCTTGCTCCTTTGTAAATTTTTGCTCAAACCCCTTCTTCTCCTGTGAAACACAACATAAATTTATGCTTGACCAGATTGACAACCAATTTATTGGACTGATTTCCAGCCTTTATTACAGTGTTTTTCAACCTTGGCAGCTTGAAGATGGATTTCAATTCCCTGAACCCAAAAATCAAAGCTGTCTGGGGAATTCTGGGAGTTGAAGCCCACCCATTTTCAAGTTGCCAAGGTTGAGAAACACTGTTTTATTATATTATTATATTAGATATTGCTAGAACTTCTTTGGCCCAGATGCAGCATTAAAAGCTTTTTGTAGTCACTGTTCTCTCCACAACAGCTTTTCAGAAAGGTTGGTGAAGAGATGCTAGAAAATTATTTCTGGTCTCTGATTCCTTATATTTTTATACTAAACAGGCACTTGGTTTTATTGGGCGGACTCAATTATTGCCATTTTAACTCAGATCTAGTTTGAAAATATATGCTAATGTTACACTGTTAAATAGAAAAAAACAATTAGGTGAAAAGGCATAAGGTTTCCAAAATAGAGAGAGAATAACCCCTCAGCTGAGCTAGGTCAATATTCAAAAGAAAAGCAGAATTCGGTGCATATCTGTAGGCTAGGAAGATGATGACATGGCCATAAACAACAGCTTCCACATTAAGAAAATGTATACAAAGATAAACAGTTGGGCAACTGTAACTCAATCAAAAGCCACAGAACTGTTCGGAATGGAAGAAAATCATGTGTTTTGTTCACATGCTACAAAGCCTTGCTCAGATTTAGCCTTGGGGGGAGAATCATCAAAAAGAATAAGAATTAGGCTGTAATTTTTACATATGGACTTTACGGGTAAGTCCCATTTAACAAAATTAAAGGGGTCTATAATAAATTAACTATAGTAAAAGGAGTTGAAACCCTCCCAAAAAAGGTTTAAAAGAGAAGGAGAGAGAGAGAGAGAGAAAGCAAGAAAGCAAAATAATGCATTTGTATATCCCTGGAGTATACCTTTCTGCAAAAGACATTACCTTCTCCAGCTCATTCACAACTTCCTGGTTCTGTTGTTTCTGCAGAAGGAACAAAACGGGTATGCAATGAGGATCGCTTCTGAAGCTAGGCAATTTCTAATGTTGGGAGGATCAGCACAGCTTGGTTTGTGATGTCAGAGCCTGCTCCAGATCACCAAACTGGGTCCCCCAATCCTTGCTATGCTGCAGCCAAAATGCTTTCAGAGTACAGATAGTTGTTGACTCACAACCATTCATTTTGCAACCATTTGAAGTTACAATGGTACTGAAAAAATGACTTATGTCCAGTCTTCACACATACAACCGTAGCAGCATGCTCTGGAAGTGGGATTTGAATTAAACCACCTTGTGCTGTCCAACGGATGGGTTGGCCCTCCACTCACCCATCTACCCCCATTCCAGAAACCTCTCTAATACCCCAGGATGGGAGCCCAAAGGTGGGGAAAAAAAACCAAAAGGTGAGCTGGCAGACTAACAGCTGATGTGCTTCCAGGATCAGATTCAGGGAAGACCAAAGGTTGGGCAAATCAACTCCTATGGTGAAGCCCAATAAAAATAGCAGGCCAATGGGAACAGGAGTTTCTGTTTTGACCATACACAAGTTCCTCCTTTGCATTCAAAGGACTAAACCCTCCCCCAGTTTTGGATAAAATCTATTTATCCTTCAACCTTGGGAAACATATTTTCCCATCCACCCAAACCAGCTCTCAGTTCTTCTGTCTTTTCAGATAAAGGCAGCAATTCAGCATAAAGAATTTCAATGACCCACTGGAGTGGAGCAAGAAGGAAAAAATGGGAATTCCAAGGATAACATGAGAGGGAAAAAAAGTGCATGCAAACAAGCAGAAGAGGATGAAATGAAGGAGCATTCTGAACATGGCAAAGCGCTTTGCTGCCCAAAAACAGCCCTTAGTTGCATGTAAGAAAACAAGAGAAGTTGGAACAAGCCATGCGACAGGACAACCAACCTGAGCTTCTTCACGATGCCACAAGAGTGGAAAAGGTGGCCACCCCATCTTTGTCTGAGTCTAGCAAGCTTTGACAGAGTCAATGTTAAATAAGTGAGGAAAAATCAGTTATCTTGTGGTGAGCCTCAGTTTCAAGATCTCTCTTAGCTTCAACTTCAGTTTTTTAATCCGTGTCAACATATTCACACCCATCTGATGTGATGAATTGAGTGTGTGTGTGCCTACAGTTTCTCCCTCTCTCAAAACAACACCTGGGCATCACTCTGTGGTTTCTTAAGTTACCTGACTGCTTCTATTCAGCCCATCTTGCTTACTTTGTGGCAAATATCCCTGTCCTCCAAGTGGTCTCTTTTTGCCTGTTCTCCAATAACAAGGATGGGCATCTTGCTTTGAAGGACGATCAATCTCCTAATAACATTAACCTGTCAGGAATTAAACACTGGAGTGAGACAGGTTAGAGTCAAA
>JANHZU010003070.1:30622-45149 GCA_032468055.1 Acrochordus granulatus | reverse complement strand
GAAGGAAGGAAGGAAGGAAGGAAGGAAGGAAGGAAGGAAGGAAGGAAGGAAGGAAGGAAGGAAGGAAGGAAGGTTCAGCTGAAATTGAGAACACCTGGTTGGCATCGGCCGCGCTCATAATCCCTGAGCATATTCATGAGGGCAGAAGCAGAGGCGAAGACTGTGGTTACTTATTAAGTCCTGAGATGGCCCCCAAGAGGTGGGTTCTGGGCTTTGGTTGAAGGGTCCAGCAAAGATACAAGCCTTGGCAAGCAGGTGAGAGAGGAAGAGAGATCAAAGCTCAGGAGAGGGAGCAGAAATGGGTCCCCCGCTCCAGAGGGAGAGATGGGAGTGTAGATATCAGAAGAAAAAGGAAGCTGTGGGACAAGGAAAAGCATGTGAATGTCCCTCTACCGGGCAGAGGGGAAGGAAGCCTTTCTTAGCAGGGAAAGGACTGCCATCCTCAGGTTGCACTGGCACCAGAAGGAGAGCCATTTTTCCAAACCTTGGATTTAGACGGCCCTGGGAAGGTGAGGTACGAAGCCAGGAGGCCAGACTGGGGTCACTTTGGGTAAAGGGGAAGGACGTTTCTCTGCACCTCGAAATTCCAGCAAGCTTGGGCTAAAACCCGTGGTCTCCTTCTCTCTGCTTCTCTGTCTTCTGCCTCGCTGGGCGTGGGCTGCGACCGCTCAGCCTCAAAAGGTAGAAGGGGGTCCCAGGCTCGCTTGTATTTAAAATAATCGATCCTTTTAGCCTTGACTACGTCAATAATCCCATTCAGAGAATCAGGCTGGGAGCCAAAGCGGTACTGATGCTTTTGTCTGACGGGGTTGGGGATCCATTTAGAACGTACCTCTTGGTTAAATTTCTGTGCCCCCATCCCACTCCGAAAGGGACT
Organism: Acrochordus granulatus; assembly: GCA_032468055.1. NCBI lineage: Eukaryota > Metazoa > Chordata > Lepidosauria > Squamata > Acrochordidae > Acrochordus > Acrochordus granulatus. Next base: position 44,272 of record JANHZU010003070.1, on the reverse strand, counting down.
CACCCTGGGTGGCTTGACCGGGGTCCTAGAGCAGCAGGACGCTTGCAGATAAATTCGCAGAGGCGAAATGACACAGTCAAGAGGGATTTGCTTTTATACCAAATCTGCCCTAATCCAGGATTAATTGTCCCCTAGAATATCCTCGGTCTTCCGGTCCAAAAGGCATTTATCGGGTGATGGTCCTAACAACCTTCTCTCGGTCTGGAGAAAGTGACACGAAGAAGGAAACAAAGGAAAAATTATATTAATTGAGCGACGGGAGGATTAACCCAGATCAGCAACCCTGCATTCCCCACAGTAGGTTGCACCCAATTTACATGTTTTTTTAAAATTCGTTTAAAATTTAGCAAAGGGTGGTGAATTCCTCCGGCTCAAATGTTCCTGCCTTTTTTTCTTCTTCTTTCCTCCTTTTTTTCAGGCCAATATGATCCGTTTGGTGGTCCTCCTTTTGTTCTCTGTCATTTTCCGGCTATTTTTTGACCTGCCCTGGGTTCAAGTGGTGCCAGCCCTTTTGATATTCTACTTGGGCTCCGGAGGGTGGAATTTCCTCCTCATCTTCGTCAAGACAGTCAAGCGGGACGTTATGTGAGTCGCAACACTCCTCCCTTCCCTTGCCTGCTCGGTACGCACCACGCCTTTGATGGCGTCCATTCTGCGCCAGAAAATGAGTTTGTTCGATAACCAGGTTGAAGCAAAAATGCCCTGTGGGTATTGGCCATTAGAAAGCAGGCATGACACTTTGAAGGAGCAATAATAATAATAAAATCTTACCTTTGAAAAACAAAACAAACCAGGGCTTGGGGAATTCCTTTCCCCTCTTTCTTTTTTTGATTTTTCCAGCTGAGCGCTGGAAAAGAAGAGAAGGAGAAAGCAGGCTCGAAAAGCTATTTATTTTGTGCCTGCCTAACAACACGCTTCGTGTCCTGTACAGTTGTGTATCTATTAAATGCGCATGCCGCCCATCGCACTATCCAAAGCAACTCTCACGTTTGGGGGAGAGGACCCAGGTAGGAGAGGCACGAGGGAGAAGAGGAGCCCTTTGAGAAAACAGGCGGGCAGAAGTGCGAACGGATGGTATCAGCCAAGCGTGCGCTGCCTCTGTGTCGGGCAGGAATGTCTTGATCAGTTGGCCAAAGACGCCAGAGGAGGAGTGAATCTGATTTCCTGAGGCAGGGAGTTCCACAGGTCTGCAGCCAAGAAGAAAACCCTTTTCTGGGCCTTTCGTGCAGCATGGATTGGGCAGAAAACCGGCGACTGAGCTCGGGGCCACGGGCTGGGGCGCACGGAGCCGACAGCCTTCTCTCATTTCCTGAAAATAACCGAAAAGTACGGCTCGCTCATCCTTCTCAAAGGAGCTCCCGAGCCTTCCTGGAGGTCCCACTTAGCGCAATCTTGGATTCTGGGGATAAAACCACCGGGCGTCTGTCTGTGCGATGCATCAGATTTCCACCCACAGCTCCCCTTGACCCGATGCCAGGCAGTTGCCTCATTCTGGCCGGACAGGTTCTTCCCGGGGAAGGAAAAAATAACGAACGGGAGAAACTGCAAATCCGCACCGGTTGAACCTGGAGAGAGAACTGGTGCCGCCAAAGGTGTGCCCGTTCTTGTTGGGCGCAGAGGAAGCCGATAATCTGAGATCAGCGCGCGTGGGTGCATGCGTGTCAGATGGGAAGGGTTTCACCCGATGTTCAAGCTCCACGGAAGCTGCTGTGTGGAGCAGAGAGGTCGTAGGTCCACCTGCTTTCACCATAGAACCAGAGCTGTGGGTTGGCATGTGCGCGCGCGCATGCAACTTGCTAAGTCGGAGGTGCGTGTTTGGGCACCCACCCAGAAGGGGGTGGAAGATGGGGAGATTTCCCCTGCATAGTTTCCAACATCTGGGGCCAGTTTGCTCCAGAAGGGTTCTGGTCATCGGATCCCACCTGCTGGAGGGGCTCCGCTGGGGCCATCCGGGCTCGGGCGAGAAAGCCACATGAGAGCATCTCTGGCCCGCTTTGTGGGAAGCTCTCGACCGTTCCTTCGTTTCAGGGCGGGGTTTAACTCGAATCTCCCTTTCTGTCATGGGGGAAAACCCACATTTTTCTAGTCTTATGGTTTCCTTCTCACCTTGGTCCAGCAACGTAGCTGGCGATTACTTGTTTGCGTAGCGAAACATCATCTAAGCCAGGAACCCACCACCCAGCCCAGAGCTACAGAAATGCCCTTCTGTGGAACCACATGACCTCGCTGCCCCCAGTTGCAAAGAACAGGCTGAAAACATTGGCCAGCCCCTCTGGTGCTCTGCCCCCAAGCAGAAAAAGGCTGAAGGCATCCCTTCCTTGGCCCGTGTGAAGGGTGGGAGCAATGACCGTGAGGAAGAGGAGGCAGAGACCAGTCCGATAAGAGAAATTCGTGTCCGGCCCAGAACGGTAACTTGAGAAAGCATCTCAGGAGTAGGGGGGATTCAGACTTGCAAGGTTCCCTTAACTTTGGAATAAAAGTCGTATTATCGTGTGCCCCTCTTTGGTTCCCATGTTGGGTCTGCTGTGAAGCTCCTGCATGTCGTCCTGCTCTTGTTAGGACTGCAAAGTGTGTCCTGTCGACCCGCTTGAAGCTCTGGTGGTACGTGAAACGCCGCACCACCGTCCCCAAGATCTTCCACCGGACGGTGCGAAGACACCCGGACAAGGTCGCCCTCATCTTCCAAGGTACGGGAGAGATGTGGACCTTCCGTCGGCTGGATGAATACTCCAACCAGGTGGCCAACTTCTTCTACGAACAAGGCTACCGCTCAGGGGATGTCATGGCTCTCTTTATGGAATCGTGCAACCAGTATGTCGGCCTCTGGCTCGGACTGGCCAAGATCGGGGTGGAGGCGGCGCTCCTGAACTCCAATGTGCGGCAGGAATCCCTGATCCATTGTGTCAAAATCTCCCATGCCAAGGGGATGGTGTTTGGAAGCGAGCTGGCCGAAGGTGAGGCGAACGGGGGTGGGGAAACGGGCCAGGGAGGGGGGACTGGTGCGCCGTAGTCCTCCAGGGTTTGTCGACTCCATTGTGAGGGCTGCGCTGGGCTCGGCCGTGGTTGGTCTTGATTGGGCTCGCTGAAGGAGCCCCCGTGACGGTGGCTGTGGTTTGTTTTATCTAGGTCTGTTTCTAGCACGATTGCAAGGGGTAAGAGCGCCAAGGGAGACGCTCTAAGTTGTACCTTGCAAGGGTCAGTTTCGTACAGCATGTTACGCCATCACCTGCAGTTTGCAAACCACGATGGCTCAGCTGCCAGGGGACGCTCGCTCTTACCCCAGCTGACCTCAGAGGGTGGTTGTTAGGAGAAGAAACCAAGATGCCCCACCAGTTCCCAAACCAACAGCTCTCCTTTTCTCTTTTCCTAGCCTTCCGGGAAGTCCAGTCCTCACTGGAGAAATCCACCCGCTTCTTCTGCTCTGGCAATTGGCAAACCACCAACTCCCTGCCTGGGGTGGAGGATCTTGACTCTCTGGTTGAGAAGGCGCCATGCCAGCCGCCCAGTCCACCGGACAAGGGAATCCTAGGTGCACACCCAAACTGGGGAGAGCTGGTCTGCCTCTGTGCCCGCCTCCAAGGGTGCCCCTGGGTCTTTGCAAACACCCCCAAAGGTCTCCATGTCCTTTGCAAGGCCCCTGAAGGTCTCCGTGTCCTTCTCTCTTCCAGATAAACTCTTCTACATTTACACTTCCGGCACAACAGGCTTGCCCAAGGCGGCGATCATCCTCCATAGCAGGTCAGTAAAAAGAAGGATTTCCCACAGTTCTGATTTGATCCTCAAGACCTCCACCCACCCAGGCTAAAATCAAGTAAAAGCCCCTCCCTGCTTTTCCTCTCCCAACCGTCCTGCGAGGTAGGCGATGTCGACATCTGTCTCATGAAAGCATCACAGCTGAACAGGGCGCCTATCCAATTTTATTTTATTTTTTTGCAAAGTGCAAATAAAGGGCACGAGGAAGTGTTGGGGGAAGCGGAGCCCTGTGGCTGTTTGCTTTCGTTATGTGAAAAAACCAACGTGGACTCTCTCCTGGCCCAGGTATTTCCGGATGGCGACCCTGGTCTACGGTGGTTTTCGCATGACGCCCAATGATGTGGTTTATGACAGTCTCCCTCTCTATCACGCGGCAGGTAATGCCAAACATCTGGGCTTCAGGGTCCTCTCATTCCCCCAAACTGGTTTTCATCTCATTGCCAGAAGCTTGTTGCTGCTTCCTCTTTGCTTCCCTCCGACCTGAAATAACCCTCCCAACAATGCATCAATAAATTGGGGCAGGGAATTGCCCTGGGAATTTTGCATCAGAGCCACCCGTGACTTGCAGCATTTCTCTGTCTCCCTGGTGGCCTTCCAACCTGGGAGGGTCAGCATTGCCTTAAATGGGGCTGAAAAGTTGAACATGCAAACCAGTTAGCTGCCACCGGGGGGAAGAATGTCCCTGACCATCTAGATTTCTCCAAGCAGGGAGAGTCACTTGTCAAAAGGAAAGGGAGGTGTACAGCTGTAAGGGGCTTTCCATCTTCAGCCTGAAGGATCACAATTCAAAATCAATCCAAGTTTCTCTCTGCCCACCATCCATTTATATGTCTGTCTTTCTATTCATCCATCCATCCATATCTGTCCATCCATCCATCCGTCCCTCTCTCTCTCTGTGTCTATTTATTCATCTATCTATCCATATATCTATCTATTCATCCTCCATCCATCCATCCGTCAGTCTGTCTATCTACCTACCAACCTTTCTATTCACCCATCCATCAATCTATGTATGTATCCATCCATCTATCTGTATCCATCCACCCATCCACCCACCTACTTATTTTTCTATTCGCCCATCCACCCACCCACCTACCTATTTTTCTCTTCATCCATCCATCCATCCACCCACCCACCTACCTATTTTTCTATTCACCCATCCATCTGCATCCATCCGTTCGTCCACCCACCCACCTACCTATTTTTCTTTTCACCCATCCATCCATCCATCCATCCATCCAACATATTTATTCTGAAAAGCACGGAAGCCCCCATCGATTGCATTTGGATTGATCTCCGTCCCGCTGCGTTGTCTTTAGGGAACATTGTCGGGGTCGGGCAGTGCCTCCTGCATGGAATGACAGTGGTGATCCGGAGGAAGTTTTCGGCGTCTCACTTTTGGGATGACTGTGCCAAGTACAACTGTACGGTGAGGCTGGGGGAGCCTCGGCGGGAGGGGAGGAGAGGCGGTCCCGGTGTGGGAGGAGCAGCCGCGCTTGCCCTCTGCCTAGGCAGGGAAGCCTTATTTAGGGAGTCGCACCTAGTCCCGCTGAGCAGTGCCACGAAAAGGAGATTTATGATAATTTGGGGCTGCCGGTTCTTCGCTCTGATCTCCCTCTAACCGCCTTCGTTCCAGTCTGTTTGCTTTCGGTATTTTTTTGTTTCCTGTTTAACGGCAGTGCAGAAAGAGGGGCTTAGTTTGCCAAATGCCACGCTGCGCCTCTGTTTGCCTTCCAGCTTAATCCTGGCCTTTCTTCTGCACGGACTTTAAACATCCCAGTTGTGCATGCACCCAGAGGAGGCGAAACATTTCATAAACGGCCGCCGCTTCTTTCCTTCTGTAATTTTAAAGTAAGAACGGAGCGAACGAGGGAACCCGCTCTCAAACGGCACGCCGGATCGTTAATTAATCACTTGGCAGAGCGGGAAAATTCTCCCTTGGCTTGGACTTCTTAATTTATTCCGAGTGCCTAAGCCGGCGAAGGTGCTCAGAACAAACAAGGCAAAGGGAAAAGAAATATCCTCACCAGCAGAGAAGAAGCCACATCCTGCCCCGTTGAGCACTGGCAAGGAAGAAGAACATTTGTCATCGTTTGGGATTGGCAGTTCTTGTTACGGTTTATGGCAAGCAAGGCTCACCAGAGCAGATATCTCTGCCTGACCTCCAAAATTTATGCACGAGGGTCAGTTCAGATCCTGGTTGCAGTTCCTCTAAAAAGACACTCTAAAATATCTCTGATCAAAAAGGCATCGCAATTCAGCACACATCAGCAGTGCCATGTGAGCAAGCCTTCTAGGACTTCTATTTCCCAAAGGAAATTACAATAAACTAAATAAACAGGCTCAACCTACATCCTGCCCAAGGATCTGTTTCAAGCCCAGAAGGTTTATCTTCTGTTTTGCAGTCCTCCAGATTTCTCACTGCTTTCCCCATCCTTTTTCTTCCCATCAGAGTGAATCGAGCGTTTTGATTTGCTTCTTAATTGCACCCAGGCCGTTCCCATGAGGTTTCCGCTCCAATTTTTCACGAATTAAAATTCTTGGCTGACCTTGTTTCTTTCGGGTACGAAATGCCACATCTCTGCATCCAACTGGTCTTACAGGTGGCCCTTGACTCGCAACCATTCGTTTAGCGACCAGCAGCACTGAAGAAAGTGACTGGCCACCAGACCTTGCCCTTACAGCCATTGCAGCATCTGCACAGTCACGTGATCAAAATTTGGGCACTTGGCAACCACATGCATCTACGACGGGGCCATGTGATTGCCATTGGCGACCTTTCCAGCCAGCTTTCAAGTAGCAAAGTCAAGGGGACGGGGGGAGAGCTGGATTTGCTTAATGACTGCATGATTCGCTTAACAAGCGTGACCAAAAAAAAAGGTGTAATCACCTACCAGCCGAAATTCTGGTGCCAGCCGTGGTGGTAAGTCGAGGTCTACCTTTAATCCCTGACTTCCTTCCACTCAAACAACTCCTTCCCTGGCTTTTCTTCATCCTGTTGCTTTTAGATCGTCCAGTACATCGGAGAGATTTGTCGCTACCTGCTGAATCAACCATCGAAAGAGGTGGAGCGTCGGCACCGGGTTCGGATGGCCTTGGGGAACGGCCTGAGAGCGTCCATTTGGAAGGAATTCAGCGAGCGTTTCGGCATCGCCCAGATTGCTGAGTTTTACGGCTCCACCGAGTGCAATTGCAGCGTTGGGAATTTTGACAACAAGGTACGAGGAAGGAGAAGAGCCCCGGTGGAAGAGAATCCCGGTGCTCAGGGCTGGACCATGGAGGCCTCGGTGCTCTCTGAGCCGGGCGGCTTCTTGCAGACACTGCACGACCCAACTGGGAGCGGCATCAGTTGATGCTGATGACGACGATGCCGTTCCCCGGTTGGGTCATGAAACCTCAATCCTGAAGGGCTCAAGGGAGCAAAATGAAATCCTCCTGGCCTTCTTCCAAATTTCCCTCTTTTACAGTTCGGGGCTTGTGGGTTTAACAGCCGAATCCTTCCAAACGTTTACCCTGTCAAGCTGGTCCAGGTCAACGAAGAAACCATGGAGCTGATCCGGGGACCAGATGGACTTTGCGTTCGGTGTAAACCAGGTGAGACCAGAAGGCAGGCCAGAGTGGTGAGGGTAGAAAGAAGCTGGAGACCCTAAAAACTAAAGTAATGGGCCTATGGGGTAGCCAGGGTTGATGCCTGCGCCCTTCCATTGCTTTCTTTTCTGGCTGTTGGTTGAAAGTTCTTAGATAAGTGAAGCAGACCTCCAGCATTCAAGAACTTGTTTGGCCCCGGCGTCCTGAAAAACTTCAAGTCAGGCCTCTTCTTCCCTCCTTGTCCCTAGGGGAACCCGGCCAGCTAGTGGGGCGCATTATCCAAAGCGATCCGTTGCAGCGCTTTGATGGCTACTTGAACCGTGAGGCCAACAGTAAGAAGATTGCCCGAGATGTCTTCGCCAAAGGCGACTCTGCCTACCTCTCAGGTGAGCCTCCTTCTTCTTTGGAATAATCGTTCTCACGCACGAAAAAGCCACGAAGAACCTGGAAGCTCGCCCCAAAGAAGGAGACCGCTAAGGCGTTTCACCGCAAGCCTCTTGGTTGTCGTGTCCCTCAGGCGATGTCCTGGTGATGGATGAGCTGGGCTACCTCTATTTCCGAGATCGTACCGGAGACACTTTCCGCTGGAAGGGGGAGAACGTCTCTACCATGGAGGTGGAGGGGACCCTCAGCCGCATCCTCAACATGACGGATGTCGTGGTCTACGGTGTGGCGGTGCCAGGTCAGTGGGAGTGGCGAAACGACGGTAAAAAAGGGAAACAAGCGGTGCCTTTCCAGCCTCGAATCAAAGTCGCCTTTGGGTGCCTGTTTTTCAGGCACAGAAGGGAAAGCTGGCATGGCTGCCGTTGAGGATCAGGCGCACTCTTGCGACCTGGAGAGATTTGCTGCAGAAATGAAAAAAGCTCTCCCGCCCTATGCGCGGCCGGTTTTCCTGCGGCTGCTGAAGGAAGTGCATAAAACAAGTGAGTCCCTGGATAGTTAAAATAAGCTCAGGTGTGATCGGCATAAGGTGCATCATGATACAACTGGACATGGCAGATGTGAGATGGTTAGTTCTATCCTCAGCCCCGGTTGGTATAAAATCGCTTCCAGGGCCTTCTGATGGTGCTGTGGTGTAAAGGAGTCCTGAATAAATTTTGTCTGAAGCTGGCTTGAGAGATCCACCCCTTTGATTTGCAAGCCATGGTTAGCGGCTTAGCATCCTGCCTAACCCTGCAGAAAACCACGGCATCTGAGATTCTCCCGCAAGATAAAACTGTCAGCCTGGTTACTCAGTGTCTGAACTCCCGACGTGGCCTGCAACTTACAAACCGGTTGCTTCCCGGCTAGAGGAGGCCACTGCCATGAACGATGGTTTCTTCTTTTCTGGAAAGGAGAACATCCCCACTTTATATCCATATGAGGATCCCTGAGATATATTACTTTTCTGTTGCAAGTTTGCTTCCTTTTTTCCTTTCCTTTGTCTTTCCATTGGCTTCGTTAAATAAACAGAAGCCAAAGTCGTTTCTTCAAAACACGGCTTTGTGCAGGGAATAGATTTTCAATTTCGTTTCTTCGTGCTACAAACAGCAGAGGGAAACTGTAAAAACGAAGGGCGATATCCCTTACTGTCTATTACCTTTTTTCCCCTCTCTTCCCTCCCCTGCATCCTTCCTCTTAGGCACCTTCAAATTCCAGAAAGTGGATCTGCGCAAGGAAGGTTATGATCCCAGAGTGGTGAAAGATAAATTATTTTACTTGGAGCCTCGAGAATGCCGGTATTTCCCGCTGGACGAAGAAGCCTTCAGGAAGATCCAGTCGGGACAGACCAAGCTGTAAAAGTGGGGGGGAAATCAAATGGACACTTTTTTCCCCCCTTGAAACCCCATCGCATCCTTCGGGGCAAGAACTGAGATTATGGTGGGGGTTGGAAATCCGGAAACGGTCAAGCGACTGTCTTAATTCGGGCTCCCTCCCCTTGTTGCCAATTCCCTCCTGATGGGATGCCAGGTTAGAGGAAAAACTAGGTTAGAGATTTCAGAAAAAGGCCCTGCAGATCTTAACCTGGTTTGGTTGGGTTTTCTCCAGCGGCCCGGATGGTTTGACGTCGCGTTGGCGTCACCAAAGCACAGATTATAACTTGGGTTTATTTTCTCCTCTGGGAACGGGTGGACCTCTTGCAGGCCCAGCACGGACTAACCTTCCTTGTGACTTGGCCAGAACTCCAAAGCCCATCATCCTCCCCTGTTCAGGGAGATGGGGAGGGGGATCCTCCCACCAAGGCATCCAGACCATCCGGGGCGGCGGTGTTGCGAGATGCCTCGAGGGGGCGGCCGTGCGCTGTCTTTCTCTGCTCATCGATATATTCATTATTTCCGCCTTTTCCTTTTTACTGGCTGCTGAGGTGCTGTTGCTCACTTGCAGGGGGCAGAACAAAAAGCAGCTTAGGTGTGGGAGATGCTCCCCCGGCCCCGACTCTGCTTTTTTTTCAGGATCATGCCTATTTTCTTAACGCCTTTCCGTTTGCACAGGGAGCTTTTCTGAAGTGGTGGCAGGGATTTGCCTTCCAAAGTCCTCGCCAAAGGAGCAAGCAGACCCCCCTGTTTTTTCCAGTTGAACACAAGATACACAGGCAGACATGCCTGTGGTTGGTTTCCAATGCACAGACAGGAGCTTTTTGCTGTTCTTCCATCGTTGGAGCAAGAAGGGCTTTAAAAAATATCAGTTTGCTGTGATGGGCACACTTTGGGCCCTGAGCAATTGCGGGGGGGGGGCTGGCACTGGCTGGCTTCGACCCCTTCCAAGTTCCTCCCAGTATTCATGCCTCTCAGGTTTTCAGAAATGTTCAGAAGCATAAAAATGGGCTCTGATTAACATCCATCTCCTAAGACGGAAGACCTCGGTCTTTGGTGTGGTTCTTCTGAATGCCCCCCTCCTTTTTATGTTCTGTCCTGAAGTTGCCGCTGCATATTTTTCATCGGAAGTTTCCAAAGGTCCTGGGATGAGTGGCTTTTTTTAGCATAGGATCCTGGCAATTGTTTTTGAAATGCAGCTAGGCCTCTCTGATGTTCACATAAGGGAAACTCCAAGCCATAGCAGACGGACAGAGCATGCGCCTTGCATGGAGAACGCCACAGGTTCAATGCATCTGGAAAGAGATGGCTGGATGTCTAGTCAAATCCCTGAGAAACCCATGCTGGTCATTAAATAGGTTCATGTCCTAAGGCTTGTATAATTTAGAGGTTTTCTGCAGCATTACAAGCCCTCACATGGAATGGATAAAGATAATTAGACTGGTCAAACCTGTTTCTAGGCTGCCAAAAGTGTAGACACCTCTCTGTTCCTGGCTTGCTATTTATGACATTCCCGGAAAACTGTCTGCAAGGTCAGTATGAATCTTGGGAAACCCTCCTCAACCTCCAGGCCTTTCTGAGTTATCCTTTCCAACACACAAACTGAATTTCCCACAATGCCTTGTACCCGTGAAGGACAGAAGGTGTGTTAGAGGATGCTGTGGACAGCATGCCCAGAACATTGTGGGCTGTGTGATAAACATAGAAACATCCCTTTCAGAGGATGCATTGTATCATTTCCAACACCCCCCCCCAAAAGGCAATAATGACTTTGGATGACTTGCTTTGTGTCGACGATGCTGATGTCTTTCCATGTTAATTTTTTTTATGTGTTGGTTAATCTTTAGTATTATTGTTATTTAATGGGTGTTGTTTCAGCACCATCTCAGAGAATGGGGGGGCCTAAGGAGGGGCACGCCTGGAGAAGAGAAGAGGCATTTGAACCCCCTTCCAGGACTCATTTCTGAACAGAGGCATGGATGATTTCCCACTCAGACTTCCTTGTAGTCTTTCCATGGGAAACTCCATCTTCCACGGGCCCCCTTCTCACAGCTTGGAGTTCTGTGCCAGGAATCGGGAAGCCCGTCGAATCTTCCCATCCAATAAAAGAAGATTTCGATTTTGCTGGCCGGTGGAGTTGCAGTGCTCTTCTCCCCCTGAAGTTGCTCCAAGGGGTCCTTTGCTACAGCTAGAACTGTCGCAAGGGGAGAGCCATCTTGCCTGCGCGTCACCTCCAGCTTTTTCGCAATTTTGCGGAGGACCAAACGGGCATCGGGAGATACTGTCCAGGGTCCTGATTTCTATGCGGCCCCGACGCAACCCCTCTATTTCTTGTGTTCCGAGTGCGCACATCCTTTGGTGCAAGCTTGAAGAGGGGCAGGAAATATTTGGGGATGCTTTAAAAGGGGGTCTTTTATCGCAGCTGTAGAAGAATCGGGGAGAAAGCGCACGCCGAGGGCTGATAATGTCTAATAAACACGAGCACTTCATGCTGTGAGGGGGTTTTTGTGCCGCTTTCCCTGTGTCGCCGATTGCTGCCTTGCTCCTCGAGCTGCTCATATATCGGAACGGATTGTTACGGGAGAACGAAAAGGGAGAGCGATATACCAGTGTTTTGTGTCCTTGCATGCAAATGCGCAGCCGCGCAGCGCAGCTCGAGGGTCTCGGCGGCTGCAGCGGGGAGACTTCTAGCACGCTTCCGGGACTGCGATTTGCGTAGAGACGGGCTGACATCATCCTGAAAAGCAAAGCAGGAACATGTGGGAGCCTGGAAGGAGGAAGGAGGTAGTACAACCTGCACTGGCGATCTGCAAAGGAAAAATAGCAATGCTTGCAGCGCTGCGTCGGAAGGCCGTCGAGCCAAGCTCGGCTCTGGCATCCGTCAAAAAGAACATAGATTCTGGGGATCTTTGCTAGGATCTTTGGGTAAAAATCGGGACTCTGCCTCTGTACGTCCCCGCTGCGTTGGGCCAACAGGCAACCCAGACCGGCGAGGGCGCCGATGCAGAGCGGAGCAGCCCCCACGCGTCGTCCTCGGTCTGCAGCCAGCCGAGTGGCCTTTGGCGCGGTGGACAACGAGAGGGGCCAACGTCTTCCGCGGATCACTTTCAGGGGGTCCAAAGGTTAAACGCCTGCTTAGAGCCTCCTCTTGAAGGCAGAGGCAGGGGTTTGGCTTTGTTCGGGCGCCCCCCGGCTTTGTTCGGCTGCTTGCAGGGAGCCTGCGGGGGGGGGCGCGGTCTGCCCTCCTTCCAGGCCAAGGGGCTCCAGGGCAGCTGGAAGGTCCTTCTGGCGAGCCGGGATGACGGACAGGAGTCCGCAGCTTGGGCTCTCGGCACGGCGCTCCTACTCGGTGGCAGTTTAACCCCGTCTCGGAGCCGGCCTCGGCCTCCCTGATCTCTGCGTGACACCCAATTACCACATGAATGGGGAGAGAAAGCCTTCGCAGCCCCTGACCTTTCTCCCGGCCCCCACCCTTCTCCTGCGCGGCCCAGCCTGGAAAAAGCAAACAAAGCCCTGGGCCAGGAAGCCCCCATTGTCACGGGTGCTCCTGCGAGGCTACAGCGGCCTCCCTGCACCACCGCGCTCCGGCTTGTGTGCTGGGGTGACACTCTGGCAGCTGTGGGCAGCTGCCCCACAGGCTTGACTGGAAATTAATTGGGCTTTTCTTGTGGGGGCTCCCTTGCAAATGCTCGGAGCTTCACTTCGCTTCCCTGTAGTCCTTTCTTCCCCTTCCCCTTCCTTTCTCCTTTCCTTTCTCTCTCTCCTTCCTTCATTCTACTCTTTGTTTCTTTCCTTTCCTTTCACCCTCTCTCTCTCCTACCTTCCTTTTTCTATTTTTCCTTTCCTCTCCATTCCTCCTCCCTCCCTCCCTCCTCTCTTTCTTGGGTCTTTTATGAGAATGAGCCCAGAGCCAAGGCTGAACTGGAACTAAACCAGAAAATCGGTTTAATCCAAGAACATCCTCCACATATACCGAGGCTCGTCCTGCATCTGACACGCTTCACCCACATTTATCAGATAAACTCAGTTGTGTGTTGTGCGTCCCAGTTTAACACCATCACTATTATGAGTTGCTCCTTTTGTCATTAAACACTTGCAAGGGGCAAAAAACACTGTCCTTGTAGACTGAAACTCCTCTGCTTTCCAGGTACGCTGGACTATAACCCCCATCATCCCCCTCAGCCTGCCACCCACTATGGGAGCTGCAATCCAACAGTTCTCCAAGCCCAGGAAGGGGGGGGGAGAGCAGACCATAGACACCGAGAGCAGTTTAGGCCTCTCTATGGTTTTCTCCAGGCGTCCCCGCCCTCGTTGCGAGGCAACCACGCCGAACCCGGATGCGGAGCGGTGCTTCCGTTGTGGGCAGCGTGGCTCCCTGAGGCAAGATGGCGGCGCCCTTGTCTGTTCAGCTGGAGTTCGGGTGAGGAAAGCGTCGGGCGAGGGGGAAAGAAACAGCCAGCTGGGCTGGGGAGGGAGCACTTTTTTGGGGGGGGCTCCTTTGGTGCTGAGGCTGGAA
>JANHZU010003069.1:134761-150879 GCA_032468055.1 Acrochordus granulatus | reverse complement strand
TAGTTTTCTGGGAAGAGATGTCTCAAACTTTATCTTTAATATCTTCCAAGAACATGACCAAGGTAGTAAATTCTAAGAATTATATTTCCCTAGAAAGTGGGGTGCTGTAGGGGTGCTTTCCTTCCTGTCTTGAACTTTATTACTTGCCTTTGACAGCAGAACACAATAAATTAGCAAAAATTAATGTCTAGTCTAATTATTGTCTTTAATACTTAGCAGCAAGATGCTGCTTAAGCTACATATTGTTGTGTGAATTGGCTACCAAGTACAGTAATCAATATTCTAAAGCACTTCTAAGTAGCCCTACAGCTTTGCATACAAGGGCAAATTCTTGCAGGCTGGGTGGAAAGCATAGCTATCTGACATATTCTTTTCAGTTTACATTCTGACAGCAACTCTGTGCTTGAAAGGTTTCTTGAGTGAAGAGTTTGAATTGCCTGCAGAGTAAAAGAGAGGGAAATTATTGGATCTTAGCACACAACACAGATTGTGAGCCCTACATCCAAACAGGAAGTCTCCTGCCAGGAGTCTGAAAGAAAGGATCCATGCAGTCCGCATGATCCTGCATATTTTGTCCTTTTAAGGGACTAATTGTCCAGCAGCTTGGAGTTTATTTGTGTTATCCCCCCCAAGTTTTTCATCCTTTTCATTTAATCTGCAGAATAAACTACATTTTGAGTGTAAATAATTCAAGCTGTCTCTCAAAATACTGGCTCCTCTGAACACAAGGGAAGTCGGCAGGTGAATAGAATCACTCAATGCTACATCAACAGCAATACAGCTGAGTTTTGTCAGGCAGGCTGCTGTAACCGATTCACTTTAATCAGCCCTAAAACACACTGTGTTGTTTATTTGCCTGAACAAGGCTGCCTTGTGCCCTTGTGAAGACCAAGCACATGCCCTAGAAACATTACCTTCTCAATGGCAGCTGTAGAACTAAGTCACCCTAAGCTATACTCAGGGATGTCCAAATATGCCAGCTCTTTAAAAACAAGAAAATCAAAATATAATTGTTTGGTTCATGATGTTTCTTTTTAATCTATTTTATGCTTTCCTTTCCATATCAGTGAACACTTGCTGAATAATTTAAGAGAAATAAAGAAAAGAGTCTAAATTCTAAGAGTCTAACTTTTTTGAATATTTGCTCAAAAGCAATGTCGGGGTCCAAACAATTACCAGTGAACTTTAAGGCCCATTCTTATGAATTCAAAAGATTTAGTATAGGAACATGCACCTCCAAACAATCTCACAGAAACAAATTATCATGCCCTTGTTATTATTATGTATCAGCATAAAACATACAGTTGAAGAGGAAGATATGATCAACATGAACAGCAAATAATGGCTTTACTTATTTCCAGGCTATGGGAACAAATGGATCTGTTCTGAATTTTGCTTAATGAGAACTTTTGGTTCTTTTTATATTAACATAGCACTTGCTAACAAACATAGTTAATATGTTCAATCTTTTCCAAGCTGATGTTCTCCAAGTACTGTATGTCAAGATCACAAGTCCCAAAACTCCCAGCCAGCAAAATCATTTGCTATAGCTGAGAATTAAAGCTGTTCTTATTCATGAGAACATTGGGGAAGGCCACAATATATAGATGAGTATCATTCAATTTGATTAATGCTCACTAACCTGGCATAAAGTTTATATATTTTTTTCTCATCCAGAAATAATATTAACCTCTTCATTAATTGTATTTAACTTCAATTAAAGGTATCAACATGGGAGCATATTAAAAGCAGATTTCCTGCTTTGCTTTAATTTGGATTCCTGCATAAAAGAGCTTAGGTTTCACAGTCTATATACCTTCCTTCCACTCTATGATACTATGCTTCTGCTGTTACTATGATTAACTAAGTGCCCAAACAGCACCATGGTCAGTACCTCAGGTGAACAAACTACATACATGGTAGTTATCCATCAGAAATATTCATAGGAGTCCAAGGAAGAAATATAGAGTTGGAAGTCTCCAAGTTTAAATTCCTGCTAAATAGAGGCATACAAATTAAACATCTCTGACAAGATGACTGTCTAGCTTCTACTTGAATGTATCCAATAACAGTGATGGCTCTGCAACATGCCTTCCCTGCCTGACCAGGTGGGAGAGGCCAATATAATGGGACGCAGACAGTTTCATAGATTCCAGTTCCATAGATGTTACCAAAGATGACACAGTATTTGAACAGGCTTTGACCAAAGTAGAAAAAAGTGTAAATACTCTTTTCCATAATATAGAATTACATTTCTTTTGATGTAGCCTAAAATTGATTTTCCTATTTTGCATCCAGAAATTTTTAGATCGGCTGTCAGATGAACAATACCTCCTCATTGGGTAGGCTAGTGGCTGAAAAATCAAATAGGTACAACAGTATATAAAATGTTCAAATTGCTTGTTTGATATTTGACCACCTGCATGTGGTTAGACCAAGTTACACAGAGCGAGTTGAGAAATTTCCTAGCTGAGAATCTCAAAACTCCAGTAATATTTCTACAATCTGAAATTACTGTCAAGTGGAACACATTTTTTCATTAAGTGTTCCAAGCAACTACAGAAAACATTATGGGTGTCCAATCTTCTCCTTTCTGTTTGGTAGTTAAGAATGCCCTAGCAATTCTTTGTCCTTTTAAAGGACAAAGAGTCATTTACAGCAGGCAAACTAGTGACTGGTACATGATATCCTGAACAGCTGCATTTACAAAGCCTTGTACACATTTCCATGCTTAAATCAAAGACATCAGGATGGCCATGGGAAAACCCTGTTAATAAGTTTCTTGCTAGTCAGTTCTATTTCAAAACTGTTCTCAGCAGGTGTTGGAGTTAATTTACAGATGATACATAAGCACTGCAGTTTTCCAACAGCAAAACAATAAAAGGTTTACTGTACTCTTCTCCATTATACAATTTACATCTAGGAGCTGTAAAATTTTCCAGCTTCCAGTCCTCCACCACACTTGGAGGAAGCATTTTCTAAAAGGAAAATTTTTAATCTCTTGACTGTTGCAGAGTCTAGGGATGTAAGTGTGTCTGGTTTTTAAAAACACAGACCACTTATGAAATCACAGTGTGACAAACACTACTGAAAGTTTCTAAACACAGTCTACGTATGTTGCAGCATTCATAATTCAAACTTCCAACCTTCCCCAAAGTTTATCAGTTACATACAAATGGATATATGAGTTAGTGAGAAAAAGAGTGGATTATTAGCTGTAGATCCTAAGCTTAAATTAGACCTAACGAGCACATTAGTTTTTATAAATGCTTGTGCTTTTACAGAAATAAATGTTGCAACTTGATTGTACTACTGCTTAGCTTGAACCTATTCAGATATTCATTCCAGCAAAAAGGTTGTTTCATTGTCTGTTGCCATTTTCTCTGCAGGTCATCAGTCACACCTATAATACTGCATTATTTGAGATATTCATTCATATATTATTACTATTCATAAACCCCACAATTTCAATAAAAAAGTGAACTCTGAAACTAAGGTAAATCCACAGAAGAAAAGGCAGTACATTTGTAAGAAAGAGAGAAGGGTGAATGATGTTCAGAAAAATAGAAATTATTTCAAAGATCAGGATTTAGATTAAAAAGCTAGAAAAAGAGCATACAACACTTTTTTTTCTTTTTCAGCAATCCATATTACATATTCATTTTATGAGAACTCTCCTAATCTCACAAAGAAAAAAACTGTCCACAAGTCTGATTTTACTTTGTACGATAGCAGTATTTACAGATCTTTGCCCAATTAGTCCAGCAGCTTTGGATCATCCATTTCTTGCCCACAAAGATTTAGTGACTTAGCTCAAATCATCCTTAGCTCCACATCTCTCAAGTAAAACACATTTGGCCTTGACAGAACTAGGAAGTGTACTGATACTCTAGAAAAGATATGACAATGGGTATCAGCTCACATCATAATCATGTTGGAGAAAGCTCTCCATAAATACAGTGATTGTATCTAATTAATTACATTAATGTCTGGGATAGATCCAAGCACTCATGACTTGCAGCTATAGTAGCTTAAGTAGTATTTCTTCCTCCACAATCCTAAAATTGTTGGAGGTCCTGCTCTGAGAAATCCTGCCTCTTAAGATAAGGCAGGTGACTACTTACCAGCAGGCCTTTTATTGAGGAGTCTCCTTAATGTCTGGTTGATAGACAAAAACATTCTTAATGATTCAGGACCTTTAATTCTTGTATGTTCATGTTGTGATTCATTGTAACTAATTTTATCTCTATGGCATTGTTAAATCTCTAGCAAAGGCAGTTTTATCTTTTGCTGCTTTTAAATGACTGCAGTTGTTAATGTATTTATTATATTGCTGATTTGATTTATATGGATTTTATCTGTGTTCCTCTGGGGCTACAGTTAAGTTCAGAGGAAATTTACATGGAATTAAAAATGGTTGTACAATAGATGCAAAGGGCAGTTGACTCCCTCATGTCTTCCCATTGGCTGTAGAAAAACAGAATGCTTATGAGTCAAGAAATATATTTTCATGTGAAAAAAAATCACCAAAATGTTTGGCCTAATTGACTTAAATCTTCCTAAAATGTGCACACTGAAAGCCAATGCTACATGATAGTTAGGCCATTAACTTCATTCTTTACCTTTCTAAGTACAGGATTGTTGCAAGAATAAATGTGAACATGAATGTGTATTCTAGCATCAGAATGTCCCATTCTGATCTTGAAACAGAGTACTCCAAAACTGCCCAAAGTACTCCAACTTGGAGATGGGCTATTCGGACCACAAAATATTTTCAAACCCTAATACATGCAGCTTCCTTTTGACAGCCTTCCTGACAACCTTCTCTTATTATCCTCTATCTATTGCATATCATGCATTTTTTTCAAGAATATATTATTGCTCTAAGTCAGGATAGCTATTAGTGACATGTATTCTAGGAATGCCTGCCCAAAAATTATTGGATAAAAGGACCAGATGATAAAGTACTGCTAATTTTGATTGAGGGGAATATTCTGTATTCTTCATAGCTGAAAAAAATTTAAATATGTAATTTGTGAAAATTAATATTGACAAAAATTATCATATCACTTCAAATTTCCCGTCAGGATAATAAATATTGTTCAAGAGGGAGGGGTTTATTCAGAAGCAAAAAAGCAGAGTTGACAAAAGTTCTGTCTCTAGGAAACTGAATACCAGGATAACCATCAGGAATTCCCTGCAGAAAACTTTGTTTACCTTATGACCAGGCTGCTTCTGAACTGTTCCTGGCTTTGCAATGTTGGCGTCTTCTACAAACATGCAGCAATTCCTTGTAACGCCTTGATCTAGCATTTCCACCCTTCCTCGGCCTGTTATTTCCTATCCAGCTAAGTCAATAGGCTAGTCCAGGTCAGGCAGGAGAGTCTGGATTTCTGCCAGAGACTTTCATTATAACAACGTCCTCTTCCTCTGACATGTTTCACAGCCACTTGGCCTGGCAACCAAACACAACTAATTTAATGAAGTTGTTTCTCCCGTTCCACAGCAAGCCTTATCAGAAAATGTAAATATTAAATTTACTCTGTATTTCTACTAAAATTGGCTGACATTTGCTTTACTTCCTCACCCCACCTAATGGAATGGACAACATCAGGTTTTTAAAATAGAAGTCCTGGATTAGGAGAACCAGTTCGGTGTACTGGTTAAGGCATCAGGCCAGAAACCTGGAAACCATGAGATCTAGGCCTGTCTTGGGCATGAAGCAGCTGGGTGGCCTTGGGCCAGTCACTTTCTCTCAGTCACTTTTCAAGGAAAGAGGCAATGGCAAAACACTTCTGAAAACCTTCCCAAGAAAAGTGCAGGGACTTGCCCAGGCAATCTCTAAGAGTCAGACACCACTGAATGGGGGGGAAGGTTTTGGGTTAATCATTCTTATAAATAATTAGTTCCTAAGTTCCTATAGCAGCAATTATGCAAATAATTTAACCTGTTGTCCCCTTCACAGGTTTGCCAGCCTAATTAAAAAGTGCATGGGGTGTATGTAAGACATCTCTGTGCTGTTGCCAAAAATTTGCAGTTTCCTTTCTGCAGAAGACCAGAAGCAAACAACACAATGAGAGGAGGATTCACCAACCTTACTGAACATCTGCATGTAAGGTTTCTCTGTCTAAACCAGAGCCACAGTGACATGGAGGTTGGGGTGAGACTCTGAAACTACTCCAGCATATAAATGTCAGGGCCCTTTTAACAAATAATGGATAAAAAGGACTAGTTTCAGGCCAGTTTAGCTACTCTCCAAAAAGTCCTGATTCTTCCATTTTGAAATGAAGCATATCACTTACTCTCTAGTTCAGAAGTACAAGAGGTATTTACATTTGCATGCACCTCCTGTTTAAAAATGAAGCATCCAAAAATGTTCTCTTAAGACATCAGAGGGCTGTTTCGGAAATTGTTTTGTTTGTAAATATACATGATGCTAATAGTTGTGTCTATTCTCAGAAGTTGGTGCACTAAATTGAATGGAATTTATTTCCAGAAAAATATGCAAAGATTTCCAGAATTAATGAACATCTACTATCACTCACACACATAAGTAACTATGCTGCCAAATTTCAAGAAAGCTTGAAATTTTAAAGTTGGAAACTTGCTTAGAAACTGCATTTAAAAATTGTGAGAAACACAGAAATCTCTTTGTCAAAGAGGTCTTACAGATCTCAATTAAGTCAAAGCCCTAACCCATCTGCAATAATAAAATCATACTTTGAGAGAGTTAGCTTTTAAAATAATATCATAGCTGGGTGAGGGGAACAGTAATGATTAACAGATTTATCACAGTACAAAGTATTATTGCTCCAAGTTCCACAGAATAAGCATTACATCATCAGATGTATGAAAAATTTACTTTGTAGGCAGGTACTGGTGGAGAGGAAGTAGACATTATCTAAAATTAGTAAAAATGAAGATATATAATTGAGTACAAAAGTGTATACATTTTAGTGTATTTTTCTACCTATTACCAAACTAAATGAAAGATTCTTATCTGTCTCATTTACTCCATTATGCTATGAAGAGTCATATTTTTGTAAAAAAAAAAGTAGCTATATACGACACCCAGGTGAAACTCGGTGCAACTGCATCCCTCAATAACATGGTTGTAGCAGGCATAGAAGAGTGCTCTAGGTTGAATGTAAAGTCAATTTACTTGATGGCTGGATATGGGTAATTTCATACGTAGGGAGAAAAGGAATTTATGAGAAGTTTTTTCTGACATAGAAATCATTAATTTAAAGAGCAGACACCTCCCTGCAAGCCCTCCATGAGAAGAATGAGAAAAATAGTCAAAGTATGCTACAACTTTTACAACACACATGAAAAGACATCTATATAAACTTGGGAAATTAAGGTAAGACACCAAGACATCACAAACTACTGGTTTACCCCTTACATGCAATAGTTTGAAACAGGAAGATCAGATGAAAGTGAAATATGGAGAACTATGTGTCATAAAAAGAGACAGAAAAGATCTAAACCAGTTATTCTCTAGGTAAGATCCATGTTTAGAGGAATCTATTGCTAGTCATGAAGAATCAACAGTTGTGGAATTATGTAGGTAGCTGAGAAGAAGGCTACTGTACTTTTTTTCTTAGCTCTGCTACAGAGACTGGCATATAATCAGAAACAGGAAAATTTCAGTTCCAGTCCCAGGTATATCAATCATTACCAATAATATCAAAAATAGTTAAAGCTTCTTCTGAACAAAGCTTGACTCCTGTTGATAACATAGATATAATCATGGTATTTTCTTCATGTTTCTTGGCTAAAATATGGAAGTAGTTTGCTATTGGCTTCTCCCAATATGCTTTCTAACCTACCAAAGTAGTCTACAAATTTGATAATCTCCTATTTGCATCCTAACCAGGATGGTTTAGTTCCTGTGAATGTTCTATTGATCTCCAGACTTTGGAGGGAAAAGTAATTGCCTCTTTATCCTCCTTCTCCTACAAAGATATAATGTTAAATGGCTGAGCTATTCCTACAGCTTTTTATAACTCGTAACTTGATTATTGTTAGTTGACCCTTATATGGCAAGCTATGAATAGAATCACAACTACCTCTTCAGCAGCTATTGCCGAGGGCAGTCCAAAAGCATGTTCTTAAAAAAATCATCAACACAAACTTCTCACTTATCACAAACAAATTTAATGGCTAGGGTACTTGGAATTTTCAGGACTCCCAGCATGGAATCAACTTTGCAATCCCACTGGAAATCAAAATGTTATAGAAAGGTCAAGCACAATAATTCGCTGCACTGTTTTCATTTTTCATTCTGCATTCTGTACCCATTAAATGTGGGTTTAATGACTCTGGAACCTCAAAACTACGCAAGCAGATTTGGATTCTGAGACAGCAATTTAACATCAGTGTTGAACTTTTAACCTAAAATGTCTTGATGAAGAATTGCTAGCTGGCAGAAGTCCCATCTGATAAGAGCTGTGTATGTATATTTAAATAACATCCAGATAAAAAAGTCCTATTTTCTGGGCAAATTAATTTGCAGGCAATAAATCATGGAGCCCAAATATGTACCTAGAAATAAAAGTTGCTTCTTTCAGTGAGATTTATTTCCAAGAAAATACATGCAGGAATAATTTTATAACTCTTGTCTACATGGTAATGCACTGTTAGATTTTCTTCTGTATATAACAGTGTTCTATGCATCTCGGCATATAGTTATGCCAGCCACATGACCACAGAAGCATCTTCGGAAACACTGGCTCTTCAGCTATGAAACAGAGATGAGCACCACCCCCTAGAGTCGGACACAATGAAAGGGGAAAACTTTACTTTTTTTAGCAAACTCAAATGCTAATGCAGATAAGAACAGGATTATCATCCTTACATACCACTGGAATTATATTAGAATTTATAAAGCCTCTTCCTTGGCTTCTCACCTTTTTAACCTTTGATATTCTTCACTGATTTGTTACAATGCCAAGTACCTTTTATCATTTTGAAGCAGCTGGAACTTACAGCATGGATCAGAAAACACTGTAATGGTTCATACCAGGGACCCCTCCTGCATAATTTTCTATGTGCTCAGAGCACCTTCACAGAAATAACTTTGGCATTTTTTCTTCCTTATAGTATTTTATTATAAAGATAAAAAGTAACAATATTTCTTAAGATTATATTTATAAAATAGTTAAATTTGATTTGAGTTTAAACTGATGATCACAAAAAGTACAAATTATATCACAAAGTAGAAGCTATACAACCACTGTAAACATTTAAACAGAAGCTGATATTCTGTTGTTGTCTAACTATTTAGATTATTCAGTCTCTGTATTCAAAAGCAATGATTTCCCCCATTAACTCATTGGTAGGAATACATAAATGGGAAATTACCAGTCTACCAACTAGTTCTCAATCTAAAATCCATTTTAAATTCCAAAAATTGTTTCATTAACATTTCTTTCTGCTCATAATCTCAAATTTTAGTACTTTCTAGGTGTTTGCAATTTAATTCCCAAGATTTTTAGTAATAGTCATGCTGGAGGAAAAATTCTGGGAGTTGAAGTCCATACATTTGGAAGGTGCATCAGTTCTGGATGGCTGCTCTACGGATTGGTCAGATTGTGATGCACATCCTAAATTGTTATGTTAAAAGAATCAAACCAGACCCAAGTTAAACTGGATGGGGAATGAGGCAGGTTAAGTTGTCTCTTCTAGCTGAGGGATTAAGATAGTTCTCTGTAATAACAGAGAAGCTGTAATAGCTGTGAGAAAAAATTTGGGAATCAAGAGGAAGGGCCACAACTTAGAGCAGTCTGATAAAAGAAATCTGAGTCCAAAGAGGGATGGAAAAAGCATCTTGGAAGGGACCTCCCTAGTTCTTTAGGAAATAAAAGCTGGGAAAGATAACCACCTTCAGACTTCCAAGATTCTCTTACTATACTTTACAATAAAGGTAGGATTAGTATTCATGGTTTTGGTTTCCTGTCTGCACTATTTTGAAGGACTGATGGTTGCCTCAGTGATGATTGCCAATGTCTCCTCTCTAACCCTTGATAGTTCATACTCAAATAAAGCAAGTTGTTGAAATCAAAACAGATAATTTGTAGAAATGAGGTTACTAAATGTTTGAACACAGAGAAGCTTCTGGGAAGCAAAGGGGAGACCAGCTCTCTGACTAGCAAACTCCTAGGATTGTCTTTGGTCCTTTCTGGTATAGAGAGAAAGCCAATGTCAACTAGACTGTGGTACAAATAATTAAATTACTTCAAGCCAATAGTCATATACTTTAGTTAAGAAAACCTCAGAGGAGAGCATTTCCTCTGTGACAAGGAAACATTTTTGGCAAACGTGTCTCAAAGGTACACATTAAGTTTCTAGCATAACATTTTCTGCCTCCAGTTCTCTTTACTATTGCCTTATGAAGCACAAGATAGGAGTAGAATTATCCTATTTAGCTCTCCCCTCACCAGACCTTGTGGATCCTAGAGATGTTGCTAGTAAATTAAAAGATTGGGTATCTGATACAACTGCTTTATTTAGAAATGCCCCCAAGATGAACAAAGGTAAGTGGATGTCAGGAGGAGCAGGTTAAAGGAGAATATGGAAAAAATCCTTACCAGTTTGACTTAATTTAGTATTTTGTGACTTATTCATTTATTTATTCACAGCACTTATATAGTTGCCCAGTTTAGATACTGTACATGTTATATAAGGAAGAAAATAAAAATAAAATGAACAAATTTTAAAAAGGCACCAATACATATTTTTAGAACCTACAAAACAATAAAATAGCAAACAGAGCCAAAATATACTGTATCTCCTCAAACTGGAAATACTATTCATCCTGATCAAAAGGCCTAAGGAAAGGCCTTAGCCACCTTTTTGCAGGCCTCCGGGGTTGTGCTCAACCATATTTTGTGGAAAAGATCACTCCAAAAGCAAAAACTATCACTGAGAAGGCATGACTCCTGCACCCCACAAGATGGTATTGATTTAATGAGGGGACCCAGGGTTTGTTCTCTGCTTTGGAGTATGTGGGACAGGCAGATCCGTTCGGAACAGGTGATCCAACAAATAACCCAGTCCAATGCCATGTAAAGATTTATAGGTAACAACCAGCACCATAAATTATACCGGGAAGCAAGTACAACTCAGAGTAGAGGTTCAACAGGGTCATAACAAGATATCCATCATTATCTATGCTGCTGCGCCTGATCAACTGAAGGTTTCAAAAGGTGTTCAAGGGCAACCCCACGTAGAGCATGTTGCACAGTCATGACTAATGATAGCTATGTAAACATTAGCCATGTTAGGTGAAATCCCTAACCATTCTTTTTTTACGAAATTTATATTTAGCTGACGCATGAATCACAGTAGGTGGCAGCACCCAGCCAATCCTGGCTGATCTGACACAACTGAGCCAGGCTAAGCCTAAGGAATATTTGAATGGGAAACCACCAGAAGATTACAAACTGTATAATAGACTGGAAAATAAAATTTAAAAAAAATTGCAAATGCAACTCATTTCCATGTTATTATCGAGAAAACTATACAGTATGTTGAACAAGATACTGGAACTCTGTTTGACTTGCAGGAATGGTAGGTTTTGATATATTTCAAAACTTAAGCATCAATTGAAAGATTCCTATCAAAAGCAGATAATATTTATGGCAGTGTTTCTCACCTGTGGCAAACTGATGATGTGCACACTTCACCTCCTAGAATTCTGGGAGTCCATTGTCTTCAAGTTGCTAAGATTGAGAAACACTTATCTACAACTTCTCTTGTGTGCCCTACCCATCTTACTTCAGCACTTCACAACACCAAATGTGTGTATGTTTGCCTTTATTTTTGCAGTCATGATTGAATAAACAACAAAGACTTCTGTCAAGGCACAGCAACAAAGGAAAATACAAAACTTATGATGGATCACTGATAAACAAGGAAACAAAGGTGAGCCAACTCTTAAAACCTCACCTAATCTAGGATACACTTTACTTGCCCATGTTAAAAGGCAAATGAGCAGTACAGGAAAGTATGTGGACAGTTAAGACGCGCAATTTTCCTGTTCGGTGGAAAATAAGTGTTACTGAACATCCAGTAAGTCAGGGAGCATGAAATGTCTGGAGTAAAGGGCTGTTTTTTTAATAATGTTTTTTGAACAATGATTTTATCTGTGGTTAATTTATGGCTATTTAAATATATTCACATCAGCTATATTATATGAGTTTATTAGGTGGTGAGGATAAAAGTTATGCAAATTAATTTTTCAGAGGAAAAAATCACATTTCATTTCTAATGCTCAAAAGGTTCATGTGAAAATTCCAAAAATATTACCAACCTAATTGTAATAATAGGGGTAAATTTTACGATGGGGTTTTGTTGCATTGGCAAGGAGGCCCCATAAAGAAAAGCCAGCCAAAAACTGCAGAATGGTAATGACCTGGTGTGAGGCTTTGCTCCAATAGCTTTGCAACTGATGAATATTAGAGGAGGCATCAGATAAGCTTACTACATGATTTAATAACTGCATCAGTTCAACAGCCATGTCAGCAGAAGTCCAGCCTAGTAAACTTATTGCTTCTAAAAAGTCAGCAGCAGCTGAATGAGAAAGCAAGTGTGGGAATGTGACAACGATGTAGAACACTGGACAATTTAAAAACATATGATTCAAAAAATGGCTCAGAATAATTCAAGGATCTCAAAAATCAAGTCAAACCCTACCAATTCCCAAAATCCACTGCTAAAGCATTATGGATAGGTGGCCAGTTGCCACTTAAAAACTTCTGACAAAGGAATATTAGCAATGAATGAGAAAACGGTTCCAACACTCAACAACTCATATGCCCCGGAAGCTCTATTGAATAGTTGCAGCCATCAAATTCTGTCCTTCAAGAAGGAAAAACATGAAATTTTTCAGGTGTATAAACTGTTCTCTGTTTCTTTCTACAATAAAATAATGGCCATTTATTGCAAAAGGAATTTCATTTTGCAAAAGGAATTGCGCTTTTTCAGTTGTTGAGGTGGAGCAATTAAATTGAGCCAGATTAGGTTATCCTCTTGTCCCAACATCTAGCTGAAGAGTGAGTATGAATGTTTATATATTTAAACCTACTGATTTAGGCATTTCTTCTGGAGCAATAAAAAACAAATTTGTTCTACCATGAATACCTTTATACCACTTCCCAAGTGTCTACTTTCTAAGGCAAACATAGTCAACTGCTTCAACAGTTCCTAATGTGCAATGGCAGGTTCAGACTATACAACATATCCATGATTTGACAGAATAGATATCTGACCGTAACAAAGCTTACTGCATTATTGTTGCTACTGAAACTATTAAAATGGTAAACTATAAACAGGCAAATTCACTTCTAGATCCAACTTTTATAAAGTCCATAGGTTTATTTGCCAGTGGCTCTGTTCAGATGTCAGATTAAGCCACAGTGACTTTAATAAAATTAAGCACAAGTGATCATCTTATACATATTAAACTAATTCATTTTATACAATAAAATAAATCATTACCAAGGTCACCAGAAGCAACTTTTTAAGGCATTTATCATAATTTAAGTCCTTTAAAATTAGATATTTGTAGAAAACAGAATGCCAGATACAGAACGAAGACAATGGTATTACAACAGATAGAAGTGGCAATGTACTGAATAATTTCAAAACTAAGACACAGTTCCTCAGTATTATTAAAATATCTCTGCAAAGCAGTTATCGTATTTTGCTTCCCTGTCAGCCACATGGGTTTTCCAAGCACTCTCCACTGCCAAAAAATTATTAAAAGATCATTTAATGACAACCAATTTCATGTTCAGCATCCAATCCTGGTCTACTCTGATATTTAAACTTGAGTTTAAATAGAATTAGGAAACAGTTGAACAGGATAAAGGACACTGAAATGCCTCTGCAGGCCTGATAAAGCATATCTTAATTTGGGACCTAACACTTTTGGATCCAAGATTTGTAACCATATGTACCCAGTATTAATGTCCAGTGCTCAACAAGAACAGCGAAAAGAGTACCCACCCTCCCAGGCATGCTGCGTATGCTGCTTTCAGCAACGTGCTTAATTAATTTACTGTGTGAGAGACAAGAAATGGAAGCAATTTCCTGCTTAGAGGCCTTTATCTTTCCAAATATTTAATAGTTTATGTAAGACAGACTGAGCCAACAAATGCTATGCAAAAGGAAGCAACAAAAAACTAGTATACTGACATTTTATAATACCCTGACTTCCTCTTTTCTGTAATTTACTAATGAAAGGCTAATGCTCTTCTCTACTGCAAAGCGTATTTTGTTCTAATTCAACTCTGATTGGAAGAATTATTAATATCTTAATGCTGTGACAGCTATAGGGTTTGTTTTTAATAGCAGCTTAAGTATAGATTAAGATAACCTGCTCTTCTCCATAAACCAATGGCTCTGGTTTGGGAATTAATCAAGTAGCAAAACATAAGGTGAATTTAGATTCTCAACTGCTTAGCCCTTGAAATTGCTTTGAGCATCAGGAATCTCCTTTGGAATATAAGCCCAATGGAAAAATGTATTTCATCTGAGCATGAAAAAGGAATACTCCTTGCAAATTATAGGGGATACTTCAAAGGCACTGTTCTTTCTATAGCCCACCACAGATATTCCTACATATCTGTAGCGGATTTTGATTACCAATTCTTTTAAATCTAAATACTTTTTGTCTTAATAAAAACACAGTCATTCAAAATCCTTAAATATTTTTTAACCTTCAAATTCATATTTTAGATCCCATTTAGATTTTATAGCAATATAGTAGAATAAACATTGTAAAACTTAAATGTTTCATCTGCAGGATTCAAATTACAAAAACCTGGGAAATCTTTATTTATTGTTTTCTTCCTATCATTCTCTCTTTTTTGGCAAGATATCAAGAATGCAACATTCTTGTATTCTAGAAACTGATGGTACATTCAATTATTGCTATTCCATGCATGAAAGAGTGAATTAATCAGCATTAGTTTCTTCCTACATTCATACATTCAACTGACTACACTTATTTTTTTTTATTTTACTAGTCTCTACAAACAGGGCTTGCATATACCTACAAAAGCATGAAGACTATGCTGAAGATGTAAGACTTTTTTCTTTCTTTCTTCCATTTTTGGCCATTTCACTGACATGAAGGAAGTTGTCCCAATGGGATACTGCATCACTTTAGGATAAATTAAAACATTTCATATGCAGAAAGAATAATATAAATAACAAGAGATTTTTCAGGCTGTTGTCAGTAAGGTGGATTCCGTACAAATATTTGGGAAAAGCAATTATTGCAGCTTCTCTTATATCTACTGATTTTAGCTTTGCACATAACAAGTCTGAGGGAACATTCAAGCTTGGCTTACATAGGCTCTACATGTCACATGTAGAACTCTTAACTGTGCATATGGAATGATTATGCAAATACAACAACTATTAAGAATTAATAGTACGATAAAGGATTCCCTCATCGTGCCACATTGTTAAACGGACACAAACCAGATTGGGGAGTCAGTTCTTAAATGCACCATGTAACCTACTTCTTTTATGAAAGTAAAAACCGACCTTAAACCCTGCAAAATATAGTGCATCTCTTGAACGAGTCCTGGGGCCCTTGGCCTTATATTTATTCAGAGGTTCCACCAAGCGTATGCATTTAATTTTCTGGTCGAAATGTATTTTTACCCTTTCCTTTTGTCACATTTGAAAAGGATGGTATGGACTGTAGATTTATTAACTTTTCTTCTCTCTTTCTGCCTTTAGGATCATCAGCTCAGTAGCAAACAAGAGGGACAATAACAACTTTCTATATTTTAATTCTGAAGACCTTTTGACTCCAGCTGGGTATGCTGATAGGAGTGACAGGGGCACAATCTTCCAATATTATTTGAGAAAAGTTTGAGCCTGCTACTCCTAGGAAGTCTCCATGTCCATAAGTGTATCTGCCTGTAATTTAAAGCCATGCTGTACCTGGCTGGATAAAGTCTCCCAAGAAAGTAGCAAGTAGATGGATCCATGCAGTGGTTTCTGCTTCCTTAAGAGAGAGGGTTGTTTCAGCAGATCTTAAAGAGGCAGTGGTTCATCCCCTCGGCAAGAAACCCTTGCTGGATCCAACTCTTCCA
>JANHZU010003069.1:112145-125781 GCA_032468055.1 Acrochordus granulatus | reverse complement strand
TTTTAAAATGTAATTTAGCCTAGGCATCTTATATTTTCCTTTTACTGGTATCCATGTATTTTGTGCCATATGCTAAATAAATAAATAATATCTTGTAGGAATTAATTCCCAATATTAATTATGCACTGTATGAAGTACTTTGTCTGTATTAAAGCTCCTTCCAGTGGATGTTCTCTGATTTTAGTGTTTTTACAGAGGGAAAAATGTTCTTATTCCCTCTCTCCATCCAATGCATGACCTTCTTTCTATCTTAAGCAGACAGAAATATCTAGCCTCTTTCTGTAAGTAATGACACGTCAGGGTTGCTTTCTTCTGCACCAGTGGTTTTCTAATTCTCATCTCTGTTTCATTCACAGACACAATAACACCAGTAAGAGATAATCCAGCATTTTTATTCTTTAAGTGTGGCTCAGTAGCTCTCACCACAGATCCCAAGCAAGCAAAACAAAGATGCGGAGATCACAACTCTGATATTTTAACTGCACTATAACCATTTTCAAATCTGATGGGTTCTCTCAGAGCCTTCCTATCAGAGTCTACATAACACGAATGTCAGATTTCCCAGCACTATCCCCTACAAATGTTATCTATGTTTAGAAAAGTAGTTTAATTCATACAGTAGAAGTCATTTCAACAACCAGCCCAGGTTATTGGTGTATTGAAGAAGGCTTTTTTGGGAGCTACCTTCATCAAGAAATTTGTGTATAAAGCAAAATAAGGTTGTATTTCTATTTAATAATAATAAGATATCTTTAACACCATCCTAAGTTCCACATCACATGGCTGAAACCATTCCTGCATGTGCATGCTGGTTGCACTTTCCTATTTAATGCTGTTTGGGCTTAAGTGGGTATTTGCTTCAGAAATGAGAGGAATGCTGGAGGACTTGAGACAGAACTGTACTTCATACCATGTGGAAACAATCTGTGGCTCACCATGTTCACCCATCAAGCAAGTTTGTGAAAGGTTTATTGGGTAGCAGAAACTGGGTCATGCTATGTTCCATCGTAATCCCCCTCCAATCCAAGGCTCATTAATAAAGGGGCCTCTGCACAATCACAGTCTTCTATTGCTATGAAACAGAGCTCAGAGAGCATATCAGATACATGCTGACCCTAAATATACACACATTTCCTCGGGGGAGAAGAGCTCTGTTACAGCAGTTGTCCAGCTCTGATGTAGATACGTGCCTTTCAACCCCACCTTGCCCATTGTAATCCTACTGCCATAGCAATCCTTTTCTGCCACACGGCCACAGGAGCCATCCAACGGAGGGCAATGCAAATGTAGGTAAATAAGTGAAGGATTTCTCTCAGTTTCAGGCAGACTATTAGCCAAGGCAGCTCAATTTCAACACTGGAGCTTTGCCCTGTTATCATAAAAATAACGTGAATGCACACAACTCATATCTTCAACTCCAGAAATCTGACTCTGAAACGTAAGCAGAGAAAGGCATCTAGCTTTCAGAGAAATATAGTCTATCTAGTTATTGCTGATTCCTAAAAGATAGGCTTGTTTTCCTCTGACTGTTTTTACATCTGATGGGTTTTGGGGAGATGACAAGTTATAGAAGAAAAAAGGGAAGATGATCATAACCTGTTTAAATGGTTGTAGTTCTCCTTTGAAAAAAAATTAAAGACAAATTTCATAATAATACAAGCAACACAACTCATGTCATGTTTTAAATTCTCTCAAATTCAGGTCAAACAACCTCCATCTAAAGATAAAACACTGAATCTTCTATACCACTTTGGTTACATCTCTGAGGAAATTAATTTTTACAAATAGAATGTATTTATTTATTAGATTTCTATGCCACCAAAATCCGAAGACTCTCGTCAGCTAACAAAAAACAAACATTAAAAACATTAATTAAAACATTAAAAAAATTGAAATAAAATAAACCCCATAAAAACAAAATAAAAAACCTGGCAGACTAGCGAGGTGGGCTAAAAGATTACATATATGAAAAAAGGGGGGGTGAGGATGGCTAGGGATCCATAAGCCACCTCCATGCTAATAATGAGCCCCCCCTGGAGCCCCATGCCATCTCGCAGAGCCAGGTCTTAAGGTCCTTCCGGAAGGCCACCAGGGAGGGGGCAGCCCTCAGCTCGAGGGTCAAGATGGTCCATAGGGCAGGAGTCACAGCAGAGAAGGCTCTTCTCCTAGACCCTGCCAGCCGAAATTCTTTGGCCAGTGGGAACTGGAGAAGGACTCCTCTGCTAATTCAGGTGGGCCGGGAACTCCCCATTGGAATGACACGGTTCCTCAGATAGCCTGGTCCCATGCCATGAAGGGCTTTGAAGGTCAATGTTAGCACCTTGAATTGTACCCGGAAGCAAACTGGTAACCAGTGCAGCTTGCGGAACATATGTACTTCATAAATTTGAGGGAGAAAAAAGTTGGTGTGCTTCACAGTCAAGTGCAGATCTCAATCTGAAAGGTGGTCTTGGTGCTCCACTAAATATTAAGACAAATATGATAAAAGCGTATCTAAGAATTATTCCATTTATTCAACTTTAAGGTATAGTTGTTGATGCTGGGAAAATATTCTAATTCCAGTATCAGCATAGAAATTATATCCACTTGAATGTTCACACACATAACTGTGAAAAAGCACATTCAATGGTACTTCTGAAGCATTCAATATACAGTATTGAATCAATGCAACTCCATTAAGTAGACTAGCATCTCACTGTGGTTCTTCTCCCATATCTCAGAACAGTCTTGCCTTATAACTTTGCCATACTCAAATTACTGAGCATCAAATTTTACTAAAGTTCAACAAGTTACTGAGCTTTTATTATTTATTTTATCAACCGATTTATGTAGCCACCCACCTCAGCAAGTGACTCTGACTGATGAATAAAATAAGAAAAGTTTAGAGAGCAAGAATAGGCTTCAATTTGTACACAAATTCTAAGTAGAATAACAACCAGATTCACATATTGCAGAAAGAAATAGCTCCCTTAACCATGATATTTGAAATAAACCACAATTGGCTGGATTTGGTTTATAGAACTAGAGGTCATCAACTAGTCACATCCAGTGAAATATCATTAAAGTACCTTTGACAAATGATTCTCTAGCCTCTTGTTTAAGATCTCTAGCAAAGAACTCACAACATCATGTGGCAGACTGTTCCACTGGCTGACAACTTGTATATTCAGGAGATTCCTCCTGATACCTAGCCTAAACATCCTTACTTGTAATTTTAATGCATTGGTTCCACTCCTAATTTCTAGAGCCATAGAAAATAAGTCCATTCATTCTTCTGTCTGACAACATTCAGATACTGTATCTGGAAACTGCTCTTATATCTCAACAGCTAGTTTGGTGTAGTGTTTAAGGCAATAGCTAGAAACCCAAGGCACCTCACAGTTAATGCAAGAAACTGCACTCAGGATATTTTCAGTTAAATTTTATTTTCCTTGGTGGGGGAAGGACTAAATGTCATCATTAAAACCACTGTGACTTAGGATGGAGCTGTACATGTCTTCGGAAGAAAAGCTTCTGAGTGCATGGAGTCTGCATGAAGCATCTCTTTACATATAATTCAAGAGGAGGTGTCTTTTTTGTGCTTCTAGGGCTGATCCAGTTGTTTCCACAAGTAGGAAGCAACTGTGGGATTCTGGAAAAAAAGGTACAGCTGCTTTAATGAACTTCATACATGTTCCCTTAGGTTGTAGAGCACTTTCTTCGAAGAATGTGCTTTAACCTTTTCTCCCTTTCTTTCATCCAGAATGCATTCATTTTGCCAGCATTTGTTTAATAGTATTGCTTTTATTTTGTTAAAAATTTCTTCAATAAAAATAATATAGATGTTGTATATTGTGCTGAGCTGCAGTTGAAAATTGTGCTGGAAGTTTAGGATGAAAATTTTGTTGGAAGTTTTGGATTCTTGTGTCCTCTTTCTATAAAGAGTTGTGGGTATTCATGTTAATTGGTAATCTTCAGACTTCTGTTTATGAGGCCATAATGTTCTTTATTAGATAATATTTAGACTATTACAAATGAATTTGCACCAACAGGCTATTAGTTCTGTGATTTTTTTGTTTCCTCTACTCCCCCACTTTTTTTAAAGTCAGGTCAAGCAAAGTCATACATTTGAGCTGGCCGAACAATTCTATTTGACTTTATATGGTTACAAGGAACAGAGTATTCCCAACATTTGTAGTTAGTTAACAATGAGGAAACTGTAATCTCATTCTCTTGCAAAACTTTATAATGAAGTTAATCCAGAACATTTCTTGACAGCCCATCTTATCATATATATTGTATTCTTACCGGTGATTTCTTTAACCCGCCTCTGGTTTCCATTGTTATGGTATTTTCTTTCTGCCATGTTTCATGTTTGGAGGGCAACTGAAACAGAAGTCCTTGCTAAACCAGAAAGGGAGGTAACTAAGGTCTTTTAGCACACAACATTCTCTGTCATCTGCAGTTACCCATCTTTCCATGTCTGAATTCTACCTCAGGGGAAGAAGTCCTGCCATGCTTTGTTCTCAATCTGAGGAGGAAGCACAGCCAGAAAGGCTACAGACGGACAGGGTGATATGTAAGGGAAACACCTTTATCAGCACCCTCCTCAGCCTTGCAAAAATACCATCAAAGGACATTCTAAACCAAGCAAATCACACAGAAAGAAAGCTACTCCACTGCTAAAAAACATTTAGAAAACAGGAAGACATATTTTGATATGCCATTAATTTAGAGTAGGGGCATGGTAGCCGAGCGGTTAAGATGCTGGTCTTGTCAGCCAGAAGATCGTCAGCTCGGCAGTTTGAGACCCAAGCACCGCTGCATAATGGGGTGAGCTCCTGTTACTTCCTCCACCTCCTGCCAACCTAGCAGCTCAAAAGCATGCAAAAATGCAAGTAGATAAATAGGTACCACCTTTGGTGGGAAAGGTAACAGCATCCTGTGCACCTTGGTGTATAGTCAGGCCGGCCACATGACCACAATGTCTTTGGATAAATGCTGGCTCCTGCAGCTGTGAATTAGAGATAAGCCCACCCCTTAGGGCTGGCCACAACTGGCAGGGGGAAAGTGTTACCATTTATTAATTTGGAACATTTGAAGTATAAGCTTAAAAGATGAGAGTTGGCTTACAGGAGAGTAGAGAGAAATGTTGACATCCTTGGTAGATTTGCTATGATGGAGCTTTAATAATCATTTCCTTAAATGTTTTTCCCTACTCCTTTCTAAAGTCCTTCTACAGTATCAATTCCCATCAGTAAGAGGAAAATATTGGAGAGGTAATATTTCCAAATAGAAATATAATCTCTCCAATTGACAAAAGGCATATAAACCAAGAGGGACTCATCCATTAATTCATACCAGGAAATGTGACAAAGGAAAAAGATGTTTTGAAGTTTGGGGCTGTCAAACATATTTGAGATGGGAACGATCCACTCATTTTTCCTCACTATAAATAGCAGCCAAATTCAATCCAAAATGAAATATGAAGCCTCAGCAATCTGAGACAGCAATGCAGACATTTACCAAGTGAAAAATTACTGTTTTCCTCCTCTCTTGGCTACTTTTGATACAAGAATGACAGGAGTCCTTAGGAATGTGAAGTATTGGATGAAACCAATAAATTTATTTAGGTCATACCCTCAAAGTTTATATTTGGCTCCTTAGTATAGTCTAATCAAAAGGAAATAATAGGTTGTATTATAAACACATTGTATTATACAGCTGTATTTGCAGATCAGTGAAAAATCATACATATTTTAAAGTGTTTTGCTTATCTGAGGATATGTCTCTCATCACCAGGAAAGAATTTAATAGGCTTAAATGGCTCTTATTGCTATACTATTTTTCTGACTTGCTTAGACCAAGGCAAGAAGAAAATGGGAACTGACAAAACCCATCAATCTTCATTATATGTAACTCAGAGAGCAAGAATTCAGAGAAGCCATCAGACCATCCCAGATTTGCCCTCTCATCTATGCACTGACATCATCAGTTTGCATATACCTCACTTTGGGAACAGAGATCCAATTTTATTTGTTAGATGCATATTTCATTTTTTATCTTTTGGAACTTCCTGTGTAATTTGTTTCTCATAACAACAATCCTATCTGTGGGTCACATTGGGCTGAGAGAATTTGAACTGCTCCACATCTCCCAGGGAGTTTCAACAGCTGAAAGTGAATCAACCTAGTCCTACTGGTCCTACTTCAGTGTTTTGACCTATAACACTACATGGTGTATTCTTTGGACTTACTTAACATACCATAGCTTAGCACACTGAATTTAACTTGTTTACAACACTGAGAGTTATTGACAAAAGCTACAAGAAAAGAAATTTAGAAAAGTGAAATGATTGAACAGAGATATTTCCTCAGTTAAGTGTCTTTCCAAGTTAGCCAGATGGAAGATACTTAAATGCAAAACAAAACTGACCCATAAACTAAAGGGAATGGGGATGAAAGTCTAAGGCCATAAGAACTTGACATTAAATCCCACTCAACATTTCTTTCCACGACCTTTTTGAAGATTCTAACGAACAGATATGGTCATCTGAGTTGCTCTTCACTTGTTCAGAAAATCAAGCCTTTTCGTTTTTCCCTATCATAGGCACAACATCAAAACTTCTGGGCCACCGTTTGATGCAAAGAAACTATGTGCAAAACAAAATGACTGAGAACAGTTCTAAAAACCGGAACAGCAGAGTTTATCATCCAACTACAGTATGTTAAAGCATTCATATCATTCAGCTACCCCAAATGGCCCATAGTAAAATATGCAATTCCTGGAAATAGTTGTTTCATATCCCCAGTTCACAATGACAATATGCTTTAAAACCAAATGACCAGATCTCACAGGCAACACAAATTCAACTCAGCTAGGACATGATTGCTTAGGCACATTCCATGACTGGAATGGCTGATACAGTGTAATGGGGGGGAGATGTGAGAAGAAGAAACACATAAACAGAATATACACAATGGTTCATGATGCTAAGTCACTCCAGCCATATTTAGAGAAACATAGCAAGAGAGACAAATTTGCTATGTTTGTAATTTTTACTCATAGAAGAATGCCTCCGCATATTAAGCCAGATGCACAAATGCTCAAGCTTTCTCTGACAACATTTCAGCATGCACTCTATTAGGTGTACCTGACTTAACACCTAATATTAATCACTAAAAAGTCACAGAAGCAAATCTCTGTGCAGTTTTTTTTCAAAGGCACAGAATAGATTTAACCTCAGACTGCACAGAAACTATACCTGGGCAAGTCTTTTCTAGTGTTATTCCTGGTTTAAACTAGCCCATTTGTCATGTCTGAAACTGGAATTAAGGTTACTTTAATCAATAATATATTAAAAGGCAGTTCTAAATGAAACATGCTTTGATTTTTGTCTTGTAACAAACTATGTTTAAAGTAATAATACTCTTATGAGACAAAATCAACTGCAATTTATTTAAACTGGAAGTTATTTCCAATATTTTCCTTGCAGCCATTCCATAAGAGAAGTAGGGAACAATAGCACTGAAGTGTCATTCTTTTCATTCATTGGTAAAAGTAGCAGGCCCCTAACCACCCTTGGCTGATCTGCAAAATGCTAAGATGAATTAGACCAAATTAGTATACAGATGGAAGACCATTAAGAAATCCCCAGGCTGCAGACTACACTGGAAAGTTAAAAAAAAACAGTCTGGAAAACGAAATGGCAAACCATTTCACTACCATTGGCAAGGGAACTACATAAATATGATCAGATAGTTCATCAGGAACTGAGTTCAGTTTGAAGAAAAGATTTAACCTGTGCAGAAAGACAAGATATTCTCTCATTCACCGTAAAGACCAACAATATTCAAGACCCAGAAACTTGTCACAAGTCACAGAGGAAGGACAGAGATTGATGCCATGAGACCTGAGGAGTTTTTTGAGGAATGTGGCTCCAGGGCTTGGAAAGCATTTCTCCTGCAGGTCTTTTCATTTCATAGAAATACTGGTCCTCAGCACAGATGTGATTGCAGATCAAACCAGAACGTTATTTTTGATTCACTTTCTATAGCAGAAAACCGTCAAAGCACACTTATTCCATAAAACCCAGAGAGGAAAATAAATACCTACTCATGGGGGCAAACATTCTCCAAAAGAAATATTGGATATCCATGATCTCGTGAACTCCAAAGGATCTAAACCACAATGAGATCATTTGTTAACTATGGAAGGAGACAGCCTTTGATTGACATTCATCCAGTTTGCCTCTGCTGTACTAATAACCTGGAACAACATTTAAAATTCGTAATGCAAGCCAGTCACTTTGTGATAAAAACAGAAGAGGTTTGTGTACACTTCACTGCATATGACAGTATTAACTGCAGTTTTGAAGCAACCCTGTGGGTCTCGGATGGCTCCCCTTGTATTCATAAACTATTATCTGCAGACGCTAGAATCCTAAACAGCCTTGTTCTTTATAACTCTTCTTTCATTTGTGTAAGTATCGAATAAAATTAAGGCAAGAGAGGTTATCTATTAAACTGAAGAATGAGAAATTACAGCCATAAATTTTCTGCTGAAAGCCACTTTCAATGAAAATCATAAAATAAATCTGTTAAGTATGTTATGCCCCAGCCTTAGGCTTACTTTTTTAGAAAATGATGCCCCAGAGATGTTTCCCTACTCTTAAACTCAGGCCAAGATATACTCACTCTCCTGAGCTTAACCAGGATACTTTGCAAGGACATGACAAAAATAGAAATGCTGATCTCTATTTTTTCTAGCAGGATATGAACATAATATAATTAGCCTGTGGAGTTTGGAACAATATATCACAGGAATCATGACCAACTTGATCAAAGAAAACTGGATAAATTCATAGAAAGTATATCTACAAGGGGTATGAAGACTCAGTTACCTCTGGGCTGACAGCAGAAGGCCTCTAAGTAGCAGAGGAACAATGGTGTGAGAAGACTCTGCCAC
This sequence comes from Acrochordus granulatus, assembly GCA_032468055.1. Classification (NCBI taxonomy): domain Eukaryota; kingdom Metazoa; phylum Chordata; class Lepidosauria; order Squamata; family Acrochordidae; genus Acrochordus; species Acrochordus granulatus. Next base: position 116,835 of record JANHZU010003069.1, on the reverse strand, counting down.
CATTTCTTGCTAGTGATTATCTTGTCAGCCACTGTGATAAACTAAATGCTGGACTAAGACAGACCTTGGCCTGATTCAGCAAGAATATTCTGGAGTATCTACTATAATAGCAATTTCTGAAAATAAGCAGCATGGCACCCAAGTGAGCCTTCTTAAAGGAAGTTTGTACTTAGGGAAGAAGAGACTTGGAATGATCTATTCTAAACCAGATACCAAGATGTGTTTCTGGTCTCCAAGGAAAAGAGAATTATAAAGATGCTGACATCTCAAGATGTTCCGGAAGGCTCATATGCAAGAAGAGAAATATGAGGAGAGATAGCTCTCAGAGTCAGAATGGGTATGGAACGAGGCCTAAATTTCAAGGTAAATAGACATGGAGTACAGTATAACATTTCATGAGATTCAGTTTGGTCTAGTGATTAAGGCACCAGGCTAGAAACCAGGAGACTGGCATGAGACTGGGTGTCTTTGGGTCAGTCATCCTCTCTCACTCCATGAATTAGGCTCAGGCAAAAGCCAGTTGGTCAGTTCCTGTCACAACCAATGGATAAAAACTTGGCTGGTCCAAAAAAAAAAAAACTGCGTGCAGAAAAACTGCTAGGAAAATAAATAACTTTTCTTATGGTAAAAATTTGGTGCAACTGTTTGTGATTGTAGCTACCAATGCCAATTCATAACCAACAAATTCTATTTTGGACTAACAGATATTTCCAAATCATTTTTGAGGAAAATTTCTACTATACAGAGAGAGAGAAAGAGAGAGAGAGAGAGCCATACACAGTATATACATTTTGCTGCAAGAACTGAGGATAAAAAGAAAGAGTAATAATAACAATATCCAACTTTATCTAGTTGATTACTTAACTAGGTAACTTTTCCAATTATCCTGAACCTAAAGGACTGCCAAGGATGCAGGCAATGTTGGAGCACAGAGCAGAAGGGCGGAGAAAATAACCAGGGGTAAGGCTATTTTTAAGCTGAACTTTTCCCATCTGTCCTTGAACAAATGACAATTCTGGAAGAATTCTGGAGACAGAATAGATAATTGCCTACTTTAATTTATAAAGATGAAAGTCTCAGATTCCACGTTAGCTCTGATATTGTTCTGATGTAGCAGCAACTATCATTAGTCATTGTAATTAATAGCCAGCCACGTCGGAATTAAAGGGGATTAACAGAATAAAAAGAAAATCTCACTCAGGGCCTACACTACTTAAAAGAACTGATCTATCAGAAATTATATTCAAAAGAAGAGGAAAATGACATCATGGCCCACATTTCAGTCAGTAGTTCAACGGCCCCCTCCATCATTTTGTCTTTGAGAAAAAAGATGGACATCACAAGATCACAATCCTATGGTTAAAATGCACAACAGATTGTAACTGGTACTGATTATTTTGCAACACCAAGTTTCCCAGAAAAACTGTAACTTTCATATGGTAGAATCTGCAAATATATGGCAGTTTTTGTAGCAATGGGGACTAATATTAGAAAGGAATGATGGTTACATTTCAGAACAATATCGGAAGTCTGTTCTTATTATTTTACCCCTAGAGCAGCCTTCAGTCTTCCTTATCCGGGGACTTAAGAAGTTGTAGTTCAGTGCATTCACACACAGAGAATGCTCAGAAGGTTTACTTAGAGTTTATAGTCCTGCTGTTCAGTGCAGGCTTCCCTTAACAGAAGAGATGGGTGTCATCAACAATTTTTTGATTTTTAGGCAACTAACTTTCATTGCTTCTTGGAAAGAATGTATTTGAATTGATTTAACTGTCCAACGCAAATGGACTCTTGATGGGAAACAGGAAATCTTGATAAAGCACTTCTTTAATCCTTAATTCTTGTCTCTTATAACAACGCAGTGTATTAGATATCATCCTACTTAGCAAGCTTATAGCATCTCAGCATGAACTTACCTAAGATTGAACTTTGTTATATATTGTATGCCTCTTAATATAGAATATTAAAGAATATATTTAATAATTGCCAAATTATTAACTCTGCCCTGTTAGATCAAGGTCTTACATATTTTGAATGAGAAACCCACAGCAGTACTACTATACAAAGGCACACAGTGCTTTGATGATAACAAGTCTTTTGCTCATTCTAATGCTGCACAAGACCAAAACTTAAGAACAAATGCATACAAATCCAGAATTGAGAAGACAACAAATGCTGCCTTTGAAAAGAAACTAAAGAAACAATGGACCACCTCATTAGCTGCTGCAAGAAGATCACACAGACTGACTACAAACAACAACATGATACAGTAGCAAAAATGGTGCACTGGAAGATCTGCAAGAAACATCATTTGCCTGCAAGCAAAAACTGTTGGGGTCATAAAATAGAGAAAGTAATAGAAAATGAAGAAGTAAAAGTGCTCTGGGACTTTAGAGTTCAAACAGATAGGGACCTGCCACATAACACCCAAGAGGTAACAACCGTCGATAAGAAAGGTAAAAAAGTCTGGATAGTGGATGTGGCAGTATTTGGAGACAGCAGAATAGAAGAGAAAGAACTGGAGAAGATAAAAAAATACAAAGATCTGCAAATAGAAATAGAACAACTGTGGCAAAAGAAAGCAAAGATAGTACCCATAGTAATAGTTGCCTTGGATGCAATCCCAAAACAACCAGAGCATCACTTGAACACTATCACCATTGACAAAATCACCATCAAAAGGCAGCTTTACTCATAACAGTTTACATCCTGCAACAATATCTTTAACACCTTTAAACAACCATCTCTGCCTATCCCAGGTCCTGGGGAAGGACTCAACTGTGAACAAAAATGTCAAATCCAGTCTAAACATCTGGCTGACTGTGCAAAGAACCATAATATAGTGCCATCTTCCTTCTTCTATTACAAGCAAGACCCGATTCCTTGCTGAGTGTCAACAGAATGAGAAGTTATTTTCGTCCCTCAAAAACATATATACAGAGGAAATGTAGAGAATTATTATTCTCTCTCCTTCATTACCTTTTGAAAACTTCAACATGTTAATGAAAATTAGTTCTGCCTGATTTGTTTCATTATGCCTAGCTAGAACATCTTTCCTGGCTGAAAGCAGCAATGTGGTTGAGAACAGATGAATTTTTTACACTCTGCTCAAAACAGGAGGAAGAACAAAAAAGAGTGATCATAAGAATGGTTAGACTAGTGTAAGAAAGGTTAGACTCACACTAGATCTCACATTTTTGGGGTCCCTGGGCAGAACACTCCTGAAGACTAAAATACACCAACTATTTTCCTTGTATCTTGCTCTCTTTGCAAAATAAAAAGGTAGTACCAACAAGGAAGGAGACCTGGACGTTGTCCATCTGCTATTTTCTGCAGCCAATGCAACTATATGATAAATTCTTTAGCCGCCGAGAGTCTTTGAATTTCGGCAGCATATAAATTAAATAAATAAATTCTTACTGTGCATCCTACTAGCTTTAAGAAATAAATTGTCTAAAATCCCAGCAAGAAGCTAAGAAAAGAAAAACAGATACAAAGCATGCCAATCTTTCCATCATAATGCAGTTCTCCCAAAGCAACTTGTGACTATGCTCAGTTAGTAACAACAGCCCACCAGCAACTAGTTTAAAGGGCCATCTAAAAATCTGTAATTCATGTAAAATGCTATTGTGCTGCATGATATTCAATTCTAGATTTCGGAGAATATTTGCAAACTCTCAGGCTCCAAAATGACGTCTTCCTCTTCCAATCCCACCCCACTCTCATTGAGCTCTGCTGTGTGTCATCCTAGCTGACAAAAGAACCACATTTCCTCCTTTCCAACCTGATGTTCTGTACTGCATTACCCAGTGGGTCATACATGGTGGGACAAAGGTTTTCACTTTGCCTAGGATTCTGTTGGAATACACTTTAATATAATTCAGATACAGGCAGATCCAAGTGAACAAACTAGTTAAATGTTCAAATGTAAAAACTCTCTTTCAATCAAATATGTAAAGCCACTCCCAGAAATCCTATGCTGAAAGGATCACACAAGAAAAGTTGGGCTTAAAGGGAAAAAAATCCTCTGTAAGTTTCTTGGAGTTCAAGTTTATCCAACTCTTTCTGTTTAAAAGCTTGAAAAAAAGAAAGACCTAAAGTAGAGCAAACAAAAAGACATAATCTACACAGGTATAATACATATCAAGGAAAAGAAAATGAACATAAGTTGACTTGGCCATAGCTAGCAATTGCTTTCTACCTCTGGGCTTGTTCATGCCTTGAGACGCTTTTTGTAAATTTGAACAATTTGCATGGATTTCCTTGCAGTGGAAAAAGTCCACATTTTCTCACAGGAAAAATATGAAAATATTGTCTCTCTAATGATTAGGGGAAAAAGGAGAGCTGAGGTAACCATTCATGATATTAAGACCAGAAAAACAGTGCCTGTACATTTCTGCCTAGATCATGTCCAGAAAATATTGAGAGGGTTGTCCAGCTTCTGGATCACATTAGCAGAATGCAACAACCTAACTGGATACACTTATCTACAGTGGTGCCTCACAAGATGAGATTAATCCGTTCTGGAAGAAAGCTCTTAGCGCAAAATTCTCATAAAGCAAAACGCAGTTTCCCATAGGAAACAATGGAAAGTCAGATAATCCATTTCACGACCCCAAAAATATTCACCAAAAAAATCATTTTCAACGGAATTTGAGGTAGAAGTGATTGTCCCTAACATCTGAAACAA